>OX336352.1:15690389-15977889 GCA_946902875.1 Nematopogon swammerdamellus
GGTATTTGATGCGTAATTTAACCTCGCCCGGGCCCTCTCGCGTGGACCCCCCCCCCCCCCCCCCCCCCCCCCCCCCCCCCCCCCCCCCCCCTCCCCTCGGCGCATATAAATGAGCTATTAGCACGATAGTACTGCTTCCACTATTTCTAATGCATAGTAACCTAGCCTCGCCTCTCGCTCGCCCGGCGGCGCTCCCCCCCCCCCCCCCCCCCCCCCCCCCCCCCCGGCGCATATAAATCAGCTATTAGCACGATAGTGTTGCTTCCACTATTTCTTTCGAATGCAATAGCCTAGCCCGAGCGCCGCTCGCTCGCCCCGGCGGCGCCTCCCCCCCCCCCCCCCCCCCTCCCCCTCCCCCCCATGGCTCATATTAATCAGCTATTAGCACCATAGTATTGCTTCCACTATTTCGAATGCGTTGTTTTAGTTAAGTCACTGGTCCATAGCTTTGTGTGAGTGGTGTAGTATTAACGAGTTTTAGCCGCGTAGACAACAGACAGAACCAACCATAATATGTAGTTAGTTATCTAGATAGGCGTGTACCTTATGAATTTAAACTTTCATAATGAGGAGGAGGCGGCGAACAAAAGCGGACATGTCCACCCACATAGATTTATTTTTTACTAGCTTTTGCCCGCGGCTTCGCTCGCGTTTAATTCCATAAGGACAAAGTAAGTCACAAATGGCAAGTCGCTAGGGGCGAGGCCGAAGGCCGAGCTTCGTTCAGGTAAACAATGTTCTCCTAGAAGAAGTAAGTAACTAAAGGCGAGGTCGAAGGGCCGAGTTACGTTCGGGTAACGATGTATTCTCTAGAATAAATAAGTCACTAAAGGCGTGGCCGCAAAGTGCTACTTAGAAGTAGTAAGTTACTAAAGGCCGAGGCCGAAGGCCGAGCTGCGTGCTGGTAAACGATGTACTCTCTAAAAGAAATAAGTCACTAAAGGTGAGGCCGCAAGCCGAGCTGCGTTCAGGTATACGATGTACTCTCTAGAAGAAATAGAAGAATTAATTGCAAGAATTTCTCATTCTAAAAAAATAATTAAATTATTATTTAAAATCAAATAAATTATAATTAAAAATTTTTGCTAATATTGCTTACCTGGACGCAGCTCGCGTTTCGGCTGCCTACGTAACCGGAGTTTCGTAACTGGTTTCGATGAAGGAATGATTTTTCCTTGCACGTAACCAGTTTCGATGGAGGGAATTATTCTTCTTTTTACGAACCACGGTACCTACAAGGAATTTTTATAGATTATGGATTTTAAAAAAACTTGGAAAATCTTTATTGGATGGCCATTATATAATTATAATTTAAAAAAATATATATTAGTATCTGACGGATGTCATCACGGTGACATAAACATCACGGTGAAATAAAATATTTTCCTGTTGCCTTTTCCTGGTAATATGGTTTATAGGTTGTGTAAAATAGCAATTGGTATGCTTATTTGTAAGTGAACGGTCGAGTGATCAAAAATGGATAATAATTGAAATGCAAGTCGCCACAACGTCAAAAATGTGTAAAGGTGAAATGGACCTTGTTACTACGCGTAGAGGTGGAGTTGCCTTGTTGGGCAATGGTCGCAGGTACCACCGAAAGAAATTTTACAGCAATGGAAATACGTTCTGGCTGTCTTACTATAACAACAGCGGCTGTAAAGGGAGCGTTAAACTCAATGAAAGGAACGAAATAGTAAAGGAAAAACTACATAAAGAGAATTGTCAACAGGATATTGCAAAAAATAAAATTTTGAAAGAATTAAGTAAATTAAGAGATAGAACTAGCTGCAATTTTGAATCAATCCAAAAGCATTACGACGCCATGGTATTTGAGCTTGAAAATGATGGTATAAATTTGTTACACGAAATTCCAAAATTCACTAATATAAAAACAGGTCTATACAATGAGCGTAATAAAGTAATAGGCGCACCAAAGCTGCGTTTCTCTTTGTTAAGTGAAGTAAAAGTACCAACTAAGTATCAAGATTTTTTACTAGCGGATTATAACTGTGAAGAAGATAAAATAATCATCTTATTTTGCAGAAAAAATGCCAGGAAACATATTTATAATTTTAAACACATATGGCCATTATATACATATTTGGCGATGGAACGTTCAAATCGTGCCCCGTACCGTTCAAACAGTTATACACTCTTCATGGATATAACGAAGAAACGGGCTCCGTTGTTCCGTTAATTTTTTGTCTACTGCCTGACAAAAAATTCAAAACCTATGACATACTGTTTAGGTTACTGAAGTCAGTTTTTATTTCTTGGCAACCTGAGAAAATAACAGTAGATTATGAGAATGCGGTAATGAAAGCTATACGAGGTGTGTTTCCTGCCATCGTCGTAAAAGGATGCTACTTTCATTATAACAAGAGTTTATTCCGGAAAGCAAAACAATTTAAAATAACATCCAGTGTTAAAAAAAGACACGTAGCTAGATGCGTTGGTCTAGCTCGCTTGCCGAAGGAATTCATCCAAAGTGGCTACCAGTACATTATGAGCAAGAGTCCGACTGGCGATGACATAATAAAATTCAACAATTATTTTAAGAGGCAATGGTTAACAAAAACAGATTTTGCAAAAATTTGCACTTGCGACCAAGAAAGAATCAGAACAACGAACAATCTGGAAGGTTGGCATAGTAAAATAAACAGATATATTGGGAGAACGAATCCAACCATTGCTCATTTGTTGGATACATTGATCAAAGAGACACGAGTAATAGACATGCATAAAAGTAGGACTAAAAGTCTAAAAATTACAAAGAAATAGACGAAGAGGTCCAGCAGGCTAAATCAATTAAATCAATTAAAAGAAATTTTTTTTTTTTTTTTTTAATTTTTTTTTTTTTATTTATCTCTTTATTTCAGCCAACTAGGGCCATATTAAAATACATATTAAATGTCTTAACCTAAGAACTAAAATTACTTTTTCTCCACTTGTGTCTGTACGGGTCCCAATAGAGACCCGTATGCGTCATATTAGTCTGCTGACGCGGTGGATAAGGTGCGCGTAGAGTGGGCGCAGATTGCGTCCGCGGCACGGGCGTCGGCAGCGGCGCGGGCGTCGGCAGCGGCGCGGGCGTCGTCGGCGGCGGCGCGGGTTGCGTATCCTGAATGTGCAGGACGGCAATTGTAGACAGCTCCAGCGCGGGCTCAGCATACTTATGGCGTGCGACCTCACGATGAAGGTCGCGATTGTAGCGCCGGAACACCACACCGGAGGGCCAAAACTCACTGCGAAGGAATGTCTTCACCTTCTCGGCAGGAATGCACAGCTTGAAAGCGCAAAAGTTCGTATCAGCCCAGTGAGAAGGAAGAGCCTCGACACTCTCAACTCGCTCACCCTTATCCTGGACGTGGCGGATGAGGTCCTCGATCTTCATGTCCTTTCGCAGGCGAGACACGTAGATGAGAGCCGTGCGGGGAGCTGCCTTCAAACAGCTCTCTTCAGGGGGCGCAGATCCTCGCTTATTGCACCTCTTCCTTCTCTTCTTCCTGCTCTCGACGAGTACGAACCCGTCTTTGTCACGTGCAGCCTCCTGCTGGCAGTCGGGACGCGGTTCCAAGCGCGGGGATACCATTGTTGTTTTCTCCACCGTTTTACTGATGCGCTTCGTCATAGATCCGCGTCGCCTTTTCGGACGAGTGGCAACGGGGCGGGTGGGCGGAGGAGCGGGAGGGGTGCGCAGTGTAGAAGTCGAGGCATCAACAGCACCGTCAGCGCTTACGTAGCATACCGGCGTCGATGTGCAATCGCTGGGTGACGACACTTGAGCACCTCGCCTGCGCATATTGATGTTACGCACACTCAGCGTTTCGTTCGGTGTCCCCACTTGCGGAATGCGATCAGGCTGCAGAGACGGGGTTATCGGCCGGAGTGACTCGGAACATGACAATTTCTCAACTGCCTGTTTCAGCTGTTGAACTTCCGCGACGAGAGATGTTGGCCCCTGCGCCGCTGTCGCTCCACAGTTTCCCTTCAGTTGAGCTATGTCCGCTTTTATGATCACCAAATCTATTATAAAATTACTGTAGGCCACTGCCTAGAAATTGTATGTCCGTATGCTATATTTTTTTGATTTAATGTCCAGGCGTCGTGACTCAAATATTTTTGTTCAGTAAGAATGTCTGTTTAGTTATTAATATAATACATATTAAAAAAAATATTATTCTGTAATTTTGATATTTTATTAATACAGCCTTGCCTAGTTTCAATAATTATAAGACAAAGGTCACTTTCGTAGACAGCCGATGGGGAATTAAGAATCAATTTTTTGTACGTAACTGTGGCACATAACTGTGGTTTCGTAAAAGGAAGAATAATTCCTCCATCGAAACTGGTTACGTACAAGGAAAAATAATTCCTTGATCGAAACCAGTTACGAAACTCCGGTTACGTAGGTGGCCGAAACGGCAGCTCGGCGTTCGGCCTCGCATTTAAAGACATACTTCTTCTAGGGAGAACATTGTTTACCTGAACGCAGCTCGGCCTGCGGCCTCGCCTTATTTCTTCTAGAGAATACCGATTATTTAAACACAACTCGGCCTTCGGTTTCGCCTCTAGTGACTTACTTCTCTAGGGCGGATATTGCTTAACTGGACGCAGCTCGGCCTTCGGCCTCGCAATTAGTGACTTACTTCTTCTAGAGAGAACATTGTTTACCTGAACGCAGCTCGGCCTCCGGCCTCGCCTTTAGTGATTTATTTCTTCTAAAGAGTACATCGTTTGTAAAACTTGACGAGTCTAACTGCAGTGTGCTGCCTATAGATGATTAATAAACAATAAAGCAGCTCGGCCTGCGGCCTCGCCTTATTTCTTCTAGAGAGTACCGATTATTTAAACACAACTCGGCCTTCGGTTTCGCGTTTAGTGACTTACTTCATCTAGGGCGGATATTGCTTAACTGGACGCCGCTCGGCCTTCGGCCTCGCAATTAGTGACTTACTTCTTCTAGGGAGAACATTGTTTACCTGAACGCAGCTCGGCTTTCGGCCTTGCCCTCAGTGACTTACTTTCTTCGAGTAGTATGAAGAGAGTATATTGTTTATCTGAACACAGTTCGACCTTCGAATAACCTTGGAGTTAGTGATTTACTTTGTCCTTTAATTAATTCAGCGTTATGGTATATAGCCTATAGTTAAACTCCAGAACTCTCTTTGAATCGGTGCAAACCGCATCAAAATTTGTTACTAAATGCCGTTCATACTATACTTCAAAGAACAAAGTCCTCTCATACAAACTTTCACCCTCCTTTTAACCACTTTAAAAGGTGAAAATCAAAAAACCGTGATACACGTCTTCATTTGTTTATGCTCAGTAGCCTTAATTAAAATTTTTATATTTCTAACTTCAAAGGACAAAGACTTTCATACAAACTTTCATCCCCTATTTCACCCCCTTAAAGTTGAAATTTTCAAAAATCCTTTCTTAGTGGATGCTTACGTCATATAATAGAACTACGTTCCAAATTTCAACACTCTAAGTCTTACGGTTTGGGCTGGGCGATGATGAGTCAGTCGGGCGTAGTCTCGAAGAATAAGTATGAAGAAGTCTTCGTAGTATAGAAGATCGATAGATAGATAGATAGATTTTTTTTTATTCTCTGAGCTCATATTTATGTCGTCCCTGAAGTACTTTCATTCAAAACCGCTTCTTTCCTATACAAAATAATACTCAAATATGCATTTTCAGTCAAAACCAGACTTGTCCCATTAAAATTAGAAGAAAATATGATTGCACCTTCATTTACAATCAAAACGGGATGAAACTAATTGAATAATTTTTCGTGTGACCCCCCCCATCTAGTTACATACAAATTTACTCACAGGTTGACCTAATCAAAGAGTGTTAATATTTAAAAAATACGTGGGAAGCAATATCTAATGTCGGTTTTTTAAAGTAGATTTTGACTTGAATTCGAATGTCGAAATTGTTAGTTAATCGATTGGAAGCAATAGTGCCTGTTTCTTGAAGAAGGTACAGTAAATATTTTGACTTTAATTCGACATTTAGATTGGAAGCATCAATGTAATTTGTTTTTTTATTTAGTGTATATTTTGACTTTTATATGACCTTTGTTAGTGATGAATTGATTGGAAGCAATAGTGTCGGTTTTTTTTTTATTTAGAGTATACATAGTTTGACCTTGACTGGATTGGACTGGCTGGACGCCATAATGTGTATTATAAAAGGAGTCAATTCTGTGTGTAAATTGAAATGTATACTCATAATATACAGGGCGGGTGCCGAAATGTCTGTAATATGAACAGACGTCATACTGAGGGTGAAATGAAAACAGCATATATAAATACGAATAAAAATATCGAAATAAAAAGTAATCTGCCCATATGATAGAAAGTTTTTATTACACTATTTTCACTTACATCCTTATTAAATACTCTAGAAGTGATGAACGCAGCAAGTATCTTTTTTGAAAGGACGCAGAAATGATAGCGGGATGTATATATATATATATATATATATATATATAATTTTATTCTTCCGGATTTCTTCGGAGTCGTCGGTGATTGTACTCGCCGGTCTGCCACCCGTCCTCGCTCGAGTGCCTCCCAAGATAGAGGACGGGCCCACCGATCAGTCTTGCTTGAGTTACATAATATTATTGTCTTCACTGTCAGGAGGCAGATTTCCACTCAGAAATTTGGTCATTATTTTTGTGGTTTCAATTGCAGCCTGTTGTTGGAGTATTTCTAATTTAATGCCAGCGTCTAAATTTTTTATGTGTTTCTCTGTTGATTTATTTATAATTCCTGTAGTGCCTATAACTATTGGGACGATTTCGACTCTAGTATTCCACAATCTTTGGACCTCAATTTTTAGTGCGTAGTATTTAGTAAGTTTTTCATTTTCCTTCCTAGTGAGGTTATAATCGGACGGCACTGTGATATCGATAAGGTAAGTTCTGTTTTTATTTTTGTCTACATATATGAGGTCTGGTCGATTGTTAGGTAACGCATAATCTGTGGTGACAGCAATCTCCCATATTAGTTTAAATTCTTCATTTTCCACCACATGAGGCTCACTTAACGGGCATTTCCACCAAAATTTAGTTGTTTCGAACTTGTGTTTCTTGAGTAAATTCCAGTAAACGTATTTGACTAGTTGATTATGTCTTTTTAGGTATAGTGGCTGTACTAATATTTTGCATCCTGAGATAATATGCCTGACTGTTTCATCTTTTTCATGACATAATCGGCATCGTCCGTCTGTATCAAGTTTTAAAATATCTCGTTCAAACTGTTTTGTTCTAATCGATTGTTCTTGTATTACAAAGATTTTAGATTCCATTTGGGGAGATGTAGGTTGTTTTTTTTGCCACAAAAAAGATTTTTCAATATCTGTATTTGGGTTCATCAGTACCTCTCTCACAATTTGACCATGTAATGGCTTTTCTTTCCAATTTTCTTTGGATCGTTCAGTCTGTTTTTTGTGGATTAAGATTTCATCTTCCGTGGGTAGTTCGATATTAAGTTTTTGTCTAAATTTTTTACCTTGTGATATTATGTTATATAGGCCTTTTTCCTTATCATGATCAACAATTACTTTTAGGACGTTGTCATTTTTGTCATCTAAATATTTTTCCATTTTAATAGTTAATTTGATATATAGATTTTCTATATTTAATAGGCCTCTTCCTCCTTCATTGACTGGTAAATATAGTTTTTCTGTGTTTGATTTTTGTTGATGCATGTTATATATGTTTAGGAGTTTCCTTGTTTTTCTATCAATTTTTTTAATTTCATCCATAGTATAATTTATTACATTGAAAGTATATATAAGAACCGGTGTTGCGTATGTATTTATGGCCTTTATAATATTTCTAGAGTTCAATGTAGATTGAATGATTTTTCTTACTCTTCTTATGTATTCAATTTTCTTCTCTTCTATTATTTGTTTGTGGTTGATTTCCCCATTTTCATCAATGCCAAGATATTTATATTTTTTGTTATTTAAGGCTTCAAATTTGTTTCCATCAAGCAGTATATGGTCTTCACCTTCAGCATTTATTCTTTTACTACCTTTTATTTCTAATACTTTACATTTTTCTAAGCCAAATTCCATTCCAATTTGTTTGGAGTATATTTCTACGGTATCAATTAGATTTAATAGCTTATATTTATTTGCAGCGTATAGTTTTATATCATCCATGTAGAAGAGGTGATTAATTATTTGGCCACTTCTTAAAATATATCCGGTTTTTTCATATTCACTCAGTAATTTTGATAGTGGTTTAAGACATAGACAAAAAAGTAAAGGGGACAGAGAATCTCCTTGAAATATTCCTCGTTTTATAACTATTGGCTTTGTTGTAATTCTTGAGTCAGTGCTTATTGTATTCATAATCACTTGCCATGTTTTCATAACTTTTGATATACAATTTGTAATTACGTCAGGGCATTTATATATTTTGAGGATGAAAATAATCCATTCATGTGGTACCGAATCATATGCTTTTTTGTAATCTATCCACGCCATATTTAGGTTTTTCTTGTATGTGTTTGTATCTTCTAAAATAGATTTATTGACAATTAAATGATCTTTGCAACCTCTCGCTCCCCATTTACAACCTCTTTGGTAGGGAGTCATTATATCATTGGCATTACAATGTTTGTATATTTCTACATATAGGATATATGTAAATAATTTGTAAGTGGTTGGTAAGCATGCAATCGGCCTCCAATTTTTTGGATCATTTGTATTCGTATTTTTTGGGATTAAAGTGACCACACCTGTGGTAAGCCACGGATCTATCTGTTCTTCGTTATTAAGAATTTTGTTAAAGTAATGCAGTATGTATGGATGTGCACTGGTAAAATATTTTAGGTAATAGTTTTGTAATTTGTCTATTCCGGGGGTCTTCCAGTTTTTTAGATTTCTTATTGCATCTTTGAATGCTACATCATTTATTGCATTAAAATTGTTACTCTGGATTATTGGTATTTTATCTGAAATTGTTTGTATCATAATATTCGACTTATCAATGTTAACAGGCTCACTGTAAATTTTTGACCAAAATTCTTCTATTTCCTTCTTTGTTGGTATTTCTTTTGGAGTTATATTTTTTTCAAACATTTTCCTGTAGAATTTTCGTTCATTTTGTTTAAATAGTATATTTTCTTTTTTTTTCCATTCTCATTTTCATACCGTTTGATTCTTTCCGCATACATTTTGATTTTTTGTTTGAGTAGTTCAATTATATTGTATAACATTATATCAGTTGTTATATTATACTTTTTATATAGGTTGTCCTTGATATTTCTCATTCTCCTGCTAGTAACACCACGTGAAATTTCGATCAGTTGTCCAAGGTTTTTTCTCAATATTTCAATTTTATCTTGTATTCTCTTTTTCCAAACTGGGACCTGATTACTATTGTTAAACGATTTTTCAAGTATTTTCTGTTTGTTTTCTTTGATAACTGTCATCGCTGCTGAGTAGAGGATTATGTTTAATTCTGTTATGCTCATGTTAAATGTTAATATATTTGGTAAATATGCATTTATTTCATTGACATTTTGTATGAATTGTTTGTTTATCATGCCTTTCGGTAAGTATTGTCTTTCATTTATGTCAATTTTCTTTATTTCTTCTATTGTATTTATTAAATTCTTTATTATATGACTTCTGTCATTACATAAATTTGATTCCGAATTATAATTGTTATTCATATTATAATTGGTTATATTTGGTGAGAATATATTGAATGAGACATCTTCATTTATTTCTGCTACAGTGCCTGTCCTCTGTGGATTAACAGCTGTATACTCGGTTTCAAATGAATGGTCAGCATTCTGTTCTTTTCTTACATTTATTAATTCCCTGGACAATATTGATTCTGCAACTTCATTGTTGTTAAAGGTATCAGTGGGTGTTGTACTGGGTACCTGTTCAATGTGATTGTTAATCGAATCAGTTATTGGATTTATTAGTTCTCTGTCATAAGTGATTTCATTCTCTTCATTGTAGATGGAGTATAGTGAATCCATATACCTCATTGTTGCGTTAGTATTCGTTAGCGTTATTTTCAGTTGTGCAGGGTGCATTTTCAATATCATGTATGATTTGTTCTGGTAATATTTTGTAGATAATAATTTTTCTAGCTTGGTTGGATAAAGTATGGCCATTGTGTTTGGAGGTTTTAGGGTTATTTGGGTTTCTTTCTTGGAACAAATATTGTAATTTTTTTAAATATCCCCTTCCAGTTTCTCTTGCTTTAAAATAACAAAAAAGCAATTCCATCATTTCTTCATTTGACCATTTTCTTCTAGAATCATCAATATTTTTTTGTAGCACATTATTTCTGTCATTCATTATTGTCGAAATACAAGGGTCGACATTATTTTCCGCTTTGTTTTTTAATTCATTTAAAAGTTCTTTTGATATCATTTCGTTAGCTATAATTCTTCTCGCTTGAGTTGATAACGTTGTCCCGGTGAATCTTTTACTTTTTTCGTTGTTTGCATTCCTTTCAACAAATAATTTTTCTAGTCGTGCTAAATATCCAGTTCCTTGTGATCTTGTTTTATAATAACAGTACATAAGTTCAATCATTTCATTTTTTGACCATATTCGCCTTCGATCTTCAAGCATATTACAATTAGGTCTATTATTCCCACATGTACCGGCAGCATTAGTTGGAATACTCCTTTGCTGCAAGGTATCATCGGTAGTCGTCAGTAGTTCAGTGTGCGAATCCATTTTTTATCTTTCCCATTCAATAGCAACTTAGAATTTTAATTATGAAGAATAAAAGAAACGCTTATCTGTGTTATTGATGTCATTGCTTCTTATTGACATTCAAATTGACATTTGAAATTTACCACTTCGACGATTTGATCTTCTATAATTCAATGTGTTTTCAATGAAATTATGATCTCGTTTCAGATTTGTGTAAAGAAAAGCGGCACCTTTTTTCTCGTATGTATTTTCCTGCAGTTGCTACTTTTTTTCAATCGGTTCCAAAATCTTCACTTACAATTTTCTTTCCTTGATATCTTCTAAAATATACACTAAAAATGTGAAATTGATTACTTCTCAAATGTAAAACTCTCTAAGCTATAATTCATATACACAATATTGGTAAAAATCCTACAGAAATTAATTATTTTAAAATGTTTCGAAATTTCGCACACCAACTTGTTTGACAGATTTATATATATATATATATATATATATATATATATATATATATATATATATATATATATATATATATACGCACTAAAAATTGAGGTCCAAAGATTGTGGAATACAAGAGTCGAAATCGTCTTAATAGTTATAGGCACTACAGGAATTATAAATAAATCAACAGAGAAACACATAAAAAATTTAGACGCTGGTATAAAATTAGAAATACTCCAACAACAGGCTGCAATTGAAACCACAAAAATAATGACCAAATTTCTGAGTGGAAATCTGCCTCGTGACAGTGAAGACAATAATATTATGTAACTCAAGACTGATCGGTGGGCCCGTCCTCTATCTTGGGAGGCACTCGAGCGAGGACGGGTGGCAGACCGGCGAGTGCAATCGCCGACGACTCCGAAGATATCCGGAAGAATAAAATTATATATATATATATATATATATACATCTGTCAACAAAGTGAAGTGGTGTAAATATTACAGAAATAGATTTTTATATTATTTACCAAACCTATATACAGAATAATGAGTTTTAATAGTGGATTTACTTAATTATATAAACACACAAGTATTTGCGGGACATTTCTTTTACAATTTCAATATTTACAGAGGTTTGAAAAATTTTATACGGGAAGTGACATTTCGAAAATAAAATGGCTGTCATATCAAGCTGACAACAATACATAAATACAAGATGAACTCACCACTCACTTCGGAGGCAAACGGTGTTGCTTTGCAGCGGGAAGGCTTGTCCTCTAACAATGCTGCCGGCACATCAGGTACTAACATGACCACTACCATAGGAAATAACTCACTACAAGATCGAAGAAGGCAGTGGTCAAAAGATGACTTAATGGAGCTCATGTACTGCTATTTCAAAGCAAGAGCAGGAGGTATTGGATATTTAACAAGATTAAACAATTTGTTCAAACATAGAAACCCGAATAATCCTAAAAGCGCAACATTCAATGGTACAACCCTTTCGACACAAGCACGAAGAGTAATATCATATGAGATGTTATCGAAAGATCTTATATCAGAAATAGAAAGTGCAGCTAAACTCGATCTACAAAATGAAAATACAAATAGAGAAGAAAATTTAGAAAATGTAAATTTAATTCAGAATAACGAAGATGGTCGAAGACAGTGTTCAAACGAGGAAATGTGTGAACTATTGTTCTGCTACTTTAGAGCAAGAGATGGAGGGCGAGGATATCTAAAAAGAATGGAACAATTATTTCGAATGAGAAATGAAAATAACCAAAAACTGAACAAATTTAATAGCTTTCTAACCAAGCAAGAAAAATAATAATTTATCAAATGTTACCATCTAATATAATAGAAGAGTTAAAATTATTTAAAATCACTACAACAAATATTATGGAAGCTCTTTCCAACACCAGGCCAAACCAAATGTATTCCAAAAACACATCTAATAATGATTTAAACATCAACCAAGATAGGAACGACCCGAGTCCGGAAAATGTTCAGAATAATACCGACACACAGGATGTGTACACAAATTACAATCAAGAAATTGAAATACAGGGAGTGATACCACAAAGTATTGAACAATTAACTAGGGAAGTACCAGAAATAAATTTCAGAACAAATGAACCCAATGAGGCAGAAACTGACTCATTAATAGTCCACTTTATGGAAAATTTATCAGCTATTAAAAAAAAAAATGGAAGAAAGTTTGAACTTACCAAAAGCAAAAATAAACAAAAAGTACATTGCAAATTTTGATACTATTAATAAATACCTACCAACATTATTAAAAGAGAATATGCATATATTTCAAATAAATGAGATACTTTATACGGCGGCAATCACACTTATTGAAGAAAATAATCAAAAAATCTATACAAAATGTAACAAGCCAAAGGTGTACCTCTGTGGAAACAGAGAATACAGATCAAAATTGAATTGATGAGAAAAGAATTAGGACAGTTGCTTGAAATTAGCAGAGGTGTGACAAGTCGAAGACTTACATCGATTAAGAATAGGCTCTTTGAGAAATTCAATATTACATCTATTATTACTCTAGAAAACTGTAGGGAAAATATAAAACAAAAAATTAAAATGTACGCTGGGAGAATAAAACGATATGAAGAAGAAAACTCAGCAAAGAATGAAAATAGATTATTTAAAGAAAATGAACATCATTTCTATAGAATTTTTTTTGATAAAGACGTAATGCCTACTGAGATGCCAACTCAAGACGAAATTGAGACATTTTGGAGTAACCTTTTTAGTAAGCCAGTGCCAATTAGTAGAGAAAAGAATTGGCCACAAAATATTGAAGATGAAATAAATATTCAGGCGCAGTCGCACTTTGAAAAAATTAATGAATTACAATTTATGGACAGTGTAAAACAAATAAAGAACTGGAAATCTCCTGGAATAGATAAATTGCATAATTACTATCTTAAGTATTTTACTACAGCACATCCTTACATTTTAAACAGCTTCAACAAAATTCTTAGCAATGACGAAGAAATTGATTCATGGTTTGTAACTGGTTTAGTTACATTGATCCCGAAAAACACAAATAGCAAATACGCGAAAAATTGGCGACCTATTGCATGCTTACCAACCATGTATAAATTATTAACTTCAATTCTATATGAAGAATTATATAAACACTGTCAGAAAAATGATATAATGGCGCCACATCAACGAGGCTGCAGAAAACGGTCTCGAGGATGCAAAGATCATCTGATACTCAATAAAACAATTCTAGAAGATGCTCAACAAAATAAGAAAAATTTAAATATGACCTGGATAGACTACAAAAAAGCGTATGATTCAGTTCCACATGAGTGGATCTTACATATCCTGAAAATTTATAAATGTCCAGAAAATATAATCAATCTCATAATCAAAGTCATGAGAAAATGGCAAGTCCTTATGACAGCGTCGAGTGCGAAATGCACAATTAACACAAAACCAATAAAAATCAACAGAGGCATCTACCAAGGGGACTCCCTTTCTCCATTTATATTTTGCCTCTGCCTCAATCCCTTATCTTCCATGCTGAACAAATACAATAGGACCGGATACAAACTAAAGAATGGGCAAATATTTAATCACCTAATGTATATGGATGATATTAAATTGTATGCAAAAAACAAATACGAGATGGCGACACTGATTGATACAGTTGAAATATTTACAAGAAATATTGGAATGGAGTTTGGGCTAGATAAATGCAACGTATTAGAATTGAAATGCGGAAAGAGAACAAACATCGCTGGAGAGGAACACATACTGTTAGACGGAAATAAATTCTTACCCTTGGAAGATGGAAAGAAATACAAATATTTGGGAATTTGTGAAAATGGAGAAATTGACCACAATCAAGTCAAAGAAGACAAAGCAAATTTATATTTTAAAAGGACAAGAAGAATTCTAAAATCTAAACTTAACGCCAGAAATATTATTAAAGCAATTAACAGCTATGCTGCTCCAGTTTTATTATACACATTTAATGTTATCAATTATAACGTCAGTGAGCTGAAGAAAATTGATGTTAAAACCAGAAAGCTTTTCAATATTTACCAAGCACACCAACAAAAGTCTGACGTGCAACGATTATATCTACCAGTTCACGAGGGAGGACGGGGACTGCTCGAAATGGAAGATTTGTATAAACGTATTACTATTAAATTTGAAATGTACATAAAAATAGGATGTGACTGCATTATGGAGACCATAAATTCACATGACAATAGAAAGACCATTCATAGCATACAAAAAGAAGGTGAAACATTTAGAGCTGACTTGAATCTTTCGGATCCTACTGAAGATGAAAATATAATACTTAAATACCAAATACATATCAATAAAGAAAAGTGGAAGATGAAGCCCATTCACGGTCAGATATTTAACCAAATCCTGGCGCATACTAATACTGACTATCAGAAATCATTTACATGGCTTAAAAAAAATCCAACGACCCCCAAATTAGAATCCCAGATTTTTGCAATACAAGACCAGGCAATTATCACAAAACTGTTTGAAAGAGATGTACTCAAACGAGAAGTCGACGGTAAATGTCGCTTGTGCAGTGAACGTGACGAAACCGTAATGCACATTATATCAGGTTGTAAAATTTTGGTACAACCTCTGTATGTTAAAAGGCACAACAATCTCGTAAAATATTTGTATTGGTGCCTGAGAAAGAAACATCAATTTCAAACAACCAAATTTTGGTGGCAATGTCCCTTAAATGAACCACATGTAATTGAAAACGAGTCTAGCAAAATTATCTGGGAACTACCAGTAACTACCGACCTTGCAATACCGAACAATAGACCAGATTTGATATATATAGATACATTGAAAAATAAAACCTATCTCATTGATGTAACCGTGCCCTCAGATTACAACATTATGAAAAAGGAAGCAGAAAAATTATCAAAATACTATGCCCTCAAAATTGAAGTGGAAAGACTGTGGAGCACAACGTGCAAAATTATTCCTATTGTTATTGGTACCACCGGAATTATTTTAAAAACTGCACAAAAATATATAGATATTTTAAAGGCGGATATAAAGATGGAAATTTTACAGAAGCAGGCGGCTATACATAGCACAAAAATTATGTCGAAATTTATGAGTGGATATTTGGAAGAATTAAATCAAACAGAAGATCAATAGACCAGAGCTCCAAAATACTTATGTATAACATCTTATTGTACACCTTGTTCTTTTTCCTGGGAGGACCCTGGGCGGGAACAAGTCGGACTATTGGCACTAAGATGCCGGAAACTCCAAAAATATATAATTGTAAGTGAAGATTTTGGAACCGATTGAAAAAAAGTAGCAACTGCAGGAAAATACATACGAGAATAAAGGTGCCGCTTTTCTCTACACAAATCTGAAACGAGATCATAATTTCATTGAAAACACATTGAATTATAGAAGATCAAATCGTCGAAGTGGTAAATTTCAAATGTCAATTTGAATGTCAATAAGAAGCAATGACATCAATAACACAGATAAGCTTTTCTTTTATTCTTCATAATTAAAATTCTAAGTTGCTATTGAATGGGAAAGATAAAAAATGGATTCGCACACTGAACTACTGACGACTACCGATGATACCTTGCAGCAAAGGAGTATTCCAACTAATGCTGCCGGTACATGTGGGAATAATAGACCTAATTGTAATATGCTTGAAGATCGAAGGCGAATATGGTCAAAAAATGAAATGATTGAACTTATGTACTGTTATTATAAAACAAGATCACAAGGAACTGGATATTTAGCACGACTAGAAAAATTATTTGTTGAAAGGAATGCAAACAACGAAAAAAGTAAAAGATTCACCAGGACAACGTTATCAACTCAAGCGAGAAGAATTATAGCTAATGAAATGATATCAAAAGAACTTTTAAATGAATTAAAAAACAAAGCGGAAAATAATGTCGACCCTTGCATTTCGACAATAATGAATGACAGAAATAATGTGCTACAAAAAAATATTGATGATTCTAGAAGAAAATGGTCAAATGAAGAAATGATGGAATTGCTTTTTTGTTATTTTAAAGCAAGAGAAACTGAAAGGGGCTATTTAAAAAAATTACAATATATGTTCCAAGAAAGAAACCCAAAAAACCCTAAAACCTCCAAACACAATGGCCATACTTTATCCAACCAAGCTAGGAAAATTATTATTTACAAAATGTTACCAGATCAAATCATACGTGATATTGAAAATGCGCCCTGTACAACTGAAAATATCATGGAGTTCCTCAGCCAAACTGAACCCCAGGAAATAGGTACAAATTCCAATAATACTAACGCAACAATGAGGTATATGGGTTCACTATACTCCATCTACAATGAAGAGAATGAAATCACCTATGACAGAGAACTAATAAATCCAATAACTGATTCGATTAACAATCACATTGAACAGGTACCCAGTACAACACCCACTGATACCTTTAACAACAATGAAGTTGCAGAATCAATATTGTCCAGGGAATTAATAAATGTAAGAAAAGAACAGAATGCTGACCATTCATTTGGAACCGAGTATACAGCTGCTAATCCACAGAGGACAGGCACTATAGCAGAAATAAATGAAGATGTCTCCTTCAATATATTCTCACCAAATATAACCAATTATAATATGAATAAAAAATATAATTCGGAATCAAATTTATGTAATGACAGAAGTCATATAATAAAGAATTTAATAAATACAATAGAAGAAATAAAGAAAATTGACATAAATGAAAGACAATACTTGCCGAAAGGCATGATAAACAAACAATTCATAAAAAATGTAAATGAAATAAATGCATATTTACCAAATATCTTATCATTTAATATGAGCTTTCCAGAATTAAACATAATCCTCTACTCAGCAGCGATGACAGTTATCAAAGAAAACAAACAGAAAATACTTGAAAAATCGTTTAACAATAGTAATCAGGTCCCAGTTTGGAAAAAGAGAATACAAGATAAAATTGAAATATTGAGAAAAACCTTGGACAACTGATCGAAATTTCACGTGGTGTTACTAGCAGGAGAATGAGAAATATCAAGGACAACCTTTATAAAAATTATAATATATCAACTGATATAATGTTATACAATATAATTGAACTACTCAAACAAAAAATCAAAATGTATGCGGGAAGAATCAAACGATATGAAAATGAGAATGGAAAAAAAAGAAAATATACTATTTAAACAAAATGAACGAAAATTCTACAGGAAAATGTTTGAAAAAAATATAACTCCAAAAGAAATCCCAACAAAGAACGAAATAGAAGAATTTTGGTCAAAAATTTACAGTGAGCCTGTTAACATTGATAAGTCGAATATTATGATACAAACAATTGCAGATAAAATACCAATAATCCAGTGTAACAATTTTAATGCAATAAATGATGTAGCATTCAAAGATGCAATAAGAAATCTAAAAAACTGGAAAACACCCGGAATAGACAAATTACAAAACTATTACCTCAAATATTTTACCAGTGTACATCCATACATACTGCATTACTTTAACAAAATTCTTAATAACGAAGAACAGATAGATCCGTGGCTTACCACAGGTATGGTCACTTTAATCCCAAAAAATACGAATACAAATGATCCAAAAAATTGGAGGCCGATTGCATGCTTACCAACCACTTACAAATTATTTACATATATCCTATATGTAGAAATATACAAACATTGTAATGCCAATGATATAATGACTCCCTACCAAAGAGGTTGTAAATGGGGAGCGAGAGGTTGCAAAGATCATTTAATTGTCAATAAATCTATTTTAGAAGATACAAACACATACAAGAAAAACCTAAATATGGCGTGGATAGATTACAAAAAAGCATATGATTCGGTACCACATGAATGGATTATTTTCATCCTCAAAATATATAAATGCCCTGACGTAATTACAAATTGTATATCAAAAGTTATGAAAACATGGCAAGTGATTATGAATACAATAAGCACTGACTCAAGAATTACAACAAAGCCAATAGTTATAAAACGAGGAATATTTCAAGGAGATTCTCTGTCCCCTTTACTTTTTTGTCTATGTCTTAAACCACTATCAAAATTACTGAGTGAATATGAAAAAACCGGATATATTTTAAGAAGTGGCCAAATAATTAATCACCTCTTCTACATGGATGATATAAAACTATACGCTGCAAATAAATATAAGCTATTAAATCTAATTGATACCGTAGAAATATACTCCAAATAAATTGGAATGGAATTTGGCTTAGAAAAATGTAAAGTATTAGAAATAAAAGGTAGTAAAAGAATAAATGCTGAAGGTGAAGACCATATACTGCTTGATGGAAACAAATTTGAAGCCTTAAATAACAAAAAATATAAATATCTTGGCATTGATGAAAATGGGGAAATCAACCACAAACAAATAATAGAAGAGAAGAAAAATGAACACATAAGAAGAGTAAGAAAAATCGTTCAATCTACATTGAACTATAGAAATATTATAAAGGCCATAAATACATACGCAACACCGGTTCTTATATATACTTTCAATGTAATAAATTATGCTATGGATGATTTTAAAAAAATTTACAGAAAAACCAGGAAACTCCTAAACATATATAACATGCATCAACAAAAATCAAACACAGAAAGACTATATTTACCAGTCAATGAAGGAGGAAGAGGCCTATTAAACATAGAAAATCTATATATCAAATTAACTATTAAAATGGAAAAATATTTAGATGACAAAAATGACAACGTCCTAAAAGTAATTGTTGATCATGATAAGGAAAAAGGCCTATATAACATAATATCACAAGGTAAAAAATTTAGACAAAAACTTAATATCGAAATACCCACGGAAGATGAAATCTTAATCCACAAAAAACAGACTGAACGATCCAAAGAAAATTGGAAAGAAAAGCCATTACATGGTCAAATTGTGAGAGAGGTACTGACGAACCCAAATTTTTTGTGGCAAAAAAAAAACAGCCTACATCTCCCCAAATGGAATCTAAAATCTTTGTAATACAAGAACAATCGATTAGAACAAAACAGTTTGAACGAGATATTTTAAAACTTGATACCGACGGACGATGCCGATTATGTCATGAAAAAGATGAAACAGTCAGGCATATTATCTCAGGATGCAAAATATTAGTACAGCCACTATACCTAAAAAGACATAATCAACTAGTCAAATACGTTTACTGGAATTTACTCAAGAAACACAAGTTCGAAACAACTAAATTTTGGTGGAAATGCCCGTTAAGTGAACCTCATGTGGTGGAAAATGAAGAATTTAAACTAATATGGGAGATTGCTGTCACCACAGATTATGCGTTACCTAACAATCGACCAGACCTCATATGTGGACAAAAATAAAAACAGAACTTACCTTATCGATATCACAGTACCGTCCGATTATAACCTCACTAGGAAGGAAAATGAAAAACTTACTAAATACTACGCACTAAAAATTGAAGTCCAAATATTGTGGAATACAATAGTCGAAATCGTCCCAATAGTTATAGGCACTACAGGAATTATAAATAAATCAACAGAGAAACACATAAAAAATTTAGACGCTGGCATAAAATTAGAAATACTCCAACAACAGGCTGCAATTGAAACCACAAAAATAATGACCAAATTTCTAAGTGGAAATCTGCCTCCTGACAGTGAAGACAATAATATTATGTAACTCAAGACTGATCGGTGGGCCCGTCCTCTCTCTTGGGAGGCACTCGAGCGAGGACGGGTGGCAGACCGGCGAGTACAATCGCCGACGACTCCGAAGAAATCCGGAAGAATAATTTATATATGATGCTCACATACTGTTAGATGGGAACTCATTTGAATCCCTTAATATAAAAAAGAAGTACAAATATTTAGGAATTGAAGAAGACGGAAAAATAAATCACCAAGAAATTATTAATAATAGAAGGCAAGAATACACACATAGTGTTACTGGTTGCAAATAATTTTATAAAAAAAAATATATAATCAAAATTATAACATGTCAAAAAATAACAAGAAATAAAGTTCAATGGAAAAAAAAGTTTATTTTAATTTTCCATCAACAATATTGGTGTCAGAATTGATTAAAAAACGAACTTAAAATGCTCACAAGAGCTGCAAAAAAACGAGCTAAAAGTGATGGGGCAAAAGCAGATCCGGTCAACGGTAATATATTAGCCGCAGGAGTGTTGGGGGCACCGGTGAAAACATTACAGGCGCCGAAGTCACCGCAGTCGCGTTACCCACCACCTCGGGGAACGCCGGTGACCGCCTTAATAGATCGCGACGCACATCAAATACCACCTCAAAGTCATCAGCCACTTGTGTGGCACAACAGCTCGCAGCCAGAGCGCAACATGCACGTCGTATGGCGGAGAGGGAAGCGGAATGGGAGCGCGCCGCAGCGGAGCGTGCCGCCGCAGCCGAGCGCGCCGCAGCCGAGCGCGCCGCAGTCGAGCGCGCCGCAGCCGAGCGCGCAGCCGAGCGCGCAGCCGAGTGCGAGCGCGCCGCAGCCGAACGCGAGCGCTCCGTCGCTGAACTCGAGCTCCAGGCACAGCTGGCCTTAATTGAAGCAGCATGCAGTACTCGGGGATCTTCGTTGGCTAGTCGGCGAGGTAAACAGCAGTGGTTAGAAAATAACGAAAGTACCACCTTGGAGGCAAGGGAGAAGGCTGACCACCCATATGAGCCTCAACATTACGCACCTGCTAACCCTGAAGTCGTGGAAGAGTCAACAAACCCAGTTCTGCAGCATGTCCTCGAGCAGCCAGCGGTCCTCGAGCGGCCAGCGCCCACTCACTTTCCCATGCAGCCAGCGCCCGCTCACTTTCCCATGCAGCCAGCGCCCGCTCACTTTCCCATACCTACACCTACTACACATACATCGGCACAGGCTACCAAGCTAGGTACACAAAAAAACTGTGAATGTAACCAAAATAAAAATATAGATAGAAATAGGGATATAGAGCAACACAATGACTTGAGGAAATTGGCCCAAGTCATTACAGACCTAGCGAAGAAGAAGCCAAAGGTGAGTGATATAAAACAACCATTCTTTGATGGTCATGCAAAGGACTGGCTTGGTCTCAAACGGGTTTTTGATGAAACCAAGTGTGGTTACACTAACGCGGAGAATTTTGCTAGACTAAATTCAGCCATTCGAGGTTCAGCTCGTGAGGCAATTTCAACCCTCTTGGTTTCAGCGCGGGAGCCCGAAGAGATGACAGCGCTGGAGCTTAGATTTGCCAGGCCAGAGTACATAGTCCTGCAAGAAATTGCCTCGGTGAAGGCACTACCGAAATTGCCTGTCGAGGGCAGCAAAGAATTGAATCAGTTCGCCTGTCGTGTGCGAAATTGTGTGGAGACCATGAAATTGCTAAACCAAAGCAATTACTTGGCTTCCCCAGAGCTCTACAATACAATCATTGGTAAGCTCACTCCATTATTGCGGGTGAGGCCACCAGGATCCCCTAGCAGGATCCCCCAGGGGATCCTGGTGAACTCATCGGTTCATCAGGATCCCCTATAGGTAAAAGTAAGTTAAGTCGCTTTCACATTGAATCTTTTTATAAATACGTAATGTCTCAGAGAAAATAAGAACCTTTTTTATTTTCTCTGAGCATAATGAATACTATCCATATACATAGGCTGTTCCGAAAATTGTTAGTGAAATTAAAAATAGTTAGAATATGAAAAAAATTTATTTACAGCTTTTCAAAATATTTCCCTCCAATCCCTATGCACTTATGCATTTGGGTGAACCAGGTTTCAAAACATTTAAAAAACGTATCTTGCGAGAGGTCGAAAAATAACCGCCGAAATTCTTGGACGGCCTCGTCTGCAGTGTTGAATTTTCGCCCGGGAAGCATTTTTTTTACCGTGGGAAATAAAAAAAAATCGCATGGAGCTAAATCTGGGCTGTGCGGAGGATGGGATAACCTTTGTACCCCCGAAGTTGTCAAATATTCCATGTTTCTACCGGTGCGTGAGCGGGCGCGTTAGCTTGGTGAAAAAGAATGCCACGGACGCCGCTCCTTGGGCGCTCGCTATTCAACTCCCCGAAAGCTTGAGGCAGACAAACTTCGCAATACCAATCTTCAGTTCAGCCTGAATCTCCCGATGTGTAATGTGTCTATTCTCCCGCAATAGCCACTCTACCCTGATGACGTTTTCATGAGTGACTGCAGTTGATGGTCGGCCGGGTCTGGGGTCATCGTTTAGGCCTCTCGACCACGTTTAAATTCACGAAACCAATAAGTAACTGTTGCTAACGCAGGAGCAGACTCCCCAAAAGCAGCTTGCAAATTTTCGTGAGATTCCTTGAAGGTTAACCCTAGTTTATAAGCATAGAAAATCATAACACGAAAAGCTTCTCGCGAGACGTCCATTGTTGCAAATAAAATATGAGTGACGGATAACCGTTAAAAATATTTAAAAAAAGAAGTACACATAGGTGGCCAATAATTTTCATCAAGGATATTTGTATTTAAATTAGCCGTCAAATCAAAATAGTTTCAGGAAAAAAAAATTGTATTTATTCTGTGGCTAACAATTTTCGGAACAGCCCACTTACTATCTCATTGTTTCGAACTTAGAGGTTTTTTTTATTGGCCGTTAGCTACATACCATTTCTGTCATCATCAAGTATCTAGTATACAATATTTACAACATAAATATTTATAATATTATTTACTATTTACTTTATTATTTACAACACTTTTTTTTTACTTACCGACAGTTTTTCGCTTACCGACAGGCCGTTTTGAAGTAGGTTTATTGTGGCGATCCGATATCAAATCCATTCCTAACAGCTACGACCTCGCTCTCTCGCGCTTCCTAAATTTAGAGAAGAAATTTAAAAGGGACCCCATGTATGCGAAAGCATATATAAAAAACATGAACTCAACATTCGAAAAGGGATACGCAGAAATATGTGCTGACGATCAATCTGAAGAAGGTCTGACTTGGTACCTCCCACACTTCGGCGTGTTTCACCCACAAAAACAAAAATTACGCATAGTATATGATGCCGCTGCCGCTAGCGGAGGTGTGAGCCTTAATGATTTACTGCTACCAGGTCCAGATTTGCTTCAGCCACTCTTGGCCGTACTTATGCGTTTCAGGGAGGGTCTCGTGGCTATGACTGCTGATATAAGAGAGATGTTCCCTCAAATAAAAATCATTCAGAAAGATAGGAATGCGCAACGTTTTTTATGGCGCGACGATCCTAGCACACCCCTAAAAGAGTACAGAATGTCTTCCATGATGTTCGGTGCTACCTCCAGTCCGTGCTCAGCTATCTACATAAAAAACAAAAATGCAGATGAGCACAAGATTCGTTACCCGGAGGCAGCTCACTCTATTATACATGACCATTACATGGACGATTTCCTGGGAAGTGTTGACGATGTTACTCGTGCTGCTCAACTGATCGCTGACATAACGAAGGTTCACGAAGCCGGATGCTTCGAAATGAGATCTTGGGTATCAAATCGAAAAGAAGCGCTTTGCTATTTACCACCTGAGTTATGTGCGAATAACGTATCTGAGGTCAATCTAGGTCCGAGTAATGGAAATGTACGAGTATTGGGCATGACATGGAACATCATGGAGGACACATTATGTTTCTTGAGAGATCTACCTGAAAATTTACCGACAGAATTGACAAAACGCTCAGCATTGTCGCATCTAATGAAGATTTACGATCCCCTCGGTTTCCTGACTCCAATTATAATTTGGGGCAGAATCCTTTTTCAAAAAACTTGGAGTCTGGGAATAGGATGGGAAAGTAAATTACCAGATAACGTCGTGGAAAAGTGGACATCATGGTACGACAATTTAAAACTTTTAATCTTAAGCTCCATACCACGATGTTATATCACTAAGAACAACCCTTTTGAACGCCAGCTACATGTTTTCGCTGACGCGAGCGAGCTTGCATATGCATGTGTGGCCTACTGGCGTTTTATATACGATGATGGTAGCGTGACTATGTCATTAATAGGTGGAAAGGCTCGGTTGGCCCCATTGAAGCCAACCTCCATTCCCAGACTAGAACTGCAAGCCGCTCTCATAGCGGCCCGTTTTGCAGTCTACTTAACTGACGCTCATCGATTTAAGCCCTCAAAAATAACCTTTTGGAGCGACAGTTTAACTGTACTAAAGTGGCTGCGTAGCGACGCTCGCACATTCAAACCTTTTGTCGCACATAGGATTGGCGAAATTTTAGAATCAACTGATATCGCCAACTGGAGATACGTCCCATCAGCGCTAAATGTTGCGGACGACGCTACGCGAGCCGAACACAAACTTATTACTTCCTCTCGATGGTTCTCTGGTCCCCCCTTTTTGATCTTACATGAAAATTCTTGGCCCTCAGAGCCATCGACAACGATCTCACCAACTCATGAGGAATTAAAAAAGAAACCTGCTTGCTCAGCGGTGGTGGGGTTGATCGCGAATAATCAACGCAAACTACCTTCACCGGTAGCAGCGGATCCTGCTCGATTCAGCTCTTGGTTACGGTTGATACGCGCTACTGCACGCGCGCAACAATATATTAGAATTCTACGAGAGAAGACATGTTCCAAATTAAATGTTAGTGCATCACTTAGCAGTGAACATGCTTTTGTAAATCCATTACGCACTCGCGTGCAAAAATCTTTGGCCAAACGTCCACTGACTTCTCGACATCCGCGGCCGCCCCTAGCTCGCACTCTCGACCCGCTCAAGTTGCAACCTCTCACCGTTCAACACCTGGAATTAGCCGAGATGCAAGTCCTACGCCGCTGTCAAGAAGACACGTTCGCTGATGAAATCCACTGCTTGTCCTCCCAACAGCCTATATTTCCTCACAGCAAACTGCACAAACTCTCTCCGATCATAGCAGAAGATGGACTGCTCAGGCTGAAAGGACGAATAGATGCTGCTCTCTCCGTTCCTCATGAAGTAAAACGACCAGTTATTTTGTTCGGCCCGCATCTCTCGGTACAACTTCTTGTTTTGTACTACCACCGAAAGGCAGCTCATGCGAACACAGAGACTGTTGTCAATCAAATACGACAGAAATATTGGGTCATAAAACTAAGGAGCACTCTAAAAAAGGTGGCATACAAATGTCAGTGCTGCAAAATTCGAAAAGCCACACCGATCGAACCACCCATGGGCAGCCTTCCAATGGAGAGGTTGGCGCATCACCTGAGGCCATTTTCGTTCGTCGGACTCGACTACCTGGGTCCGGTGCAAGTCTCCATTGGAAGGAGATTAGAGAAACGCTATGTAGCACTGTACACTTGTTTAACTACACGAGCTATTCATCTAGAAGTGGTCAACTGTCTATCTGCGGACTCCGCAATTATGAGTCTTAGAAGATTTATAGCCCGAAGGGGCTCGCCCACAAGAATATTATCTGACAACGGCACTTGTTTCGTCGGCGCTAATACCGAATTGGCCAAAATATATGCCGAAGCAGCTGTAAACTTTTCGACCAACGAAGGCATTGAATGGAAATTCATTCCTCCTGCTTCTCCTTTCATGGGCGGCGCCTGGGAAAGACTGGTGCGAAGCGTGAAATCTGCTCTTGCTATAACCCTAAAAGAAAGACACCCGAAAGAAGAAACCTTTACGACATTATTATTGGAGGTCGAAGCACTTATCAATTCGCGACCTTTAACGCACATCTCTACGGAACCGACGGACAGCGAGTCATTAACTCCATTTCACTTCCTCCTCGGATCGGCGTCTGGCGCACCCCTACCGCTTGAGTTAACCGACAAGGACTTGGTTGGACGGAGCCACTACAAGAAAGCTCTCAGGTTAGCAGACCACTTCTGGGCACGCTGGATCGACGAATACCTCCCGACTCTACAGGAAAGGGGACACAAACGGCAGAAACGAACGTCCGCAACAAATTTAAATGTGGGCGATCTAGTGTTGGTGGTCGACGGCACACTTCCTCGAGGAACATGGCCCCGCGGCAAGATCGTGAAGCTGTACCCCGGAAAGGACGGCATAGTGAGGGTGGCGGATGTAGAGACGGTCGCTGGATTACTACGAAGACCTGCGAAAAAGCTAGTCGTACTACCCGTTTAATGATAAGTAAGGGTTACCAAAATAATGAGTTTTGACACATGTATAACGGTACGTATGAAAGGACAGAATTGTATATTTTGTTTTTTTTAAACCAAAAAAAAGGGGACCATGTTACTGGTTGCAAATAATTTTATAAAAAAAATATATAATCAAAATTATAACATGTCAAAAAATAACAAGAAATAAAGTTCAATGGAAAAAAAAGTTTATTTTAATTTTCCATCAACAATACATAGAATTAAAAAACTCCTCAAAACAAAACTAAACAGCAGAAACATAATCAAAGCGATAAACAGCTACGCCGTTCCGGTACTTCTTTACGCATTCAATGTAATTAATTATAATGTCAGTGACATGATTAAGTTACATCGAAAAACAAGAAAAATGCTAAAAATCTACAATGTCCATCAAAAAAATGCTGAATAAGAAAGATTATATTTACCAATTGATTCAGGTGGAAGAGGATTATTGAACATAGAAAATCTGTACAAAAGAACTGTTATGAACTTCGATGAATATTTAAACAACGGAAATCAAGACAAAGTGAAAGAAACTATAAAAAATCACGATACATGTAAATTACTACATAGCATAGAAAAGGAAAGTGTACAATTCAAACTTGAGTTAAATATTAATGGCTTTTCTGGAAACATACTGACGAAACAAATAAAAAATAACATCGAGATATGGAAAAATAAACCAATGCATGGGCAATTTATAAATAAAGTATTGTTTAATCAGAACATAAATTATATAAAAAGTTTCCAATGGCTTAAAAAAACCAATTACTGCAAAATTAGAATCACAATTATTTGCAATACAAGATCAAGCTATAACAACACGACAATTTGAAAGGGATATTACAAAAAAAGCAACAGATGGGAAGTGTAGACTCTGCAATGAAAAAGATGAAACTGCAATGCATATCGTTTCTGACTGCAAAGTACTTGTCCAGCCACTATACCTAAAAAGACATAACCATCTGGTAAAATATGTATATTGGTGCCTCAACAAAAAACATAACATTGAGACAACAACTATGTGGTGGAAGTGCCCCCTTAGTGAACCACATGTCAAAGAAAACTCCAGTGCAAAAATAATATGGGAAATTCCAGTTCTCACCGACTATCCTCTACCGAATAATAGACCGGACATAATATATACTGATAAAATAAATAATAAAACTTTCCTCATAGATGTTACAGTGCCCTCCGATTATAATGTTATAAAAAAAGAGACAGAAAAGCTTACAAAATATTATGCACTCAAAATTGAAATTGAAAGATTATGGAAAACAAAAGCAAAAATTATACCAATAGTGATTGGAACTACAGGAATTGTTGGCAGATCTATAGACAAATACATTTCGGATTTAAAAGCAGATATCAAAATTGAAATTCTACAACAACAAGCTGCTATACAAACATGCAATATAATGACAAAATTTATGACCGGCTATTTGGAAGAATTACAAGGAAACAACAATCACACCACTGATGACTAACATCTACCACTAATATCTAGAACATCTACCCTCTCTCCCAAGGTGATCTTGGGCGGGGATGATGAAGATTGTCCAGCCAAAACCCAACGATGGCTGAGGTTCAAAAAACTTGGACGAGGATTTATATAATGAATTACATAAATAAATGCGACATGCGTAAATAGATTAACTGACGCATTCCAAGAGCGCAAAGAGAATTCGTTGGACGCTCTGTTCTCACGTTAGCTAGGAGTGATTCTTGGAAAGTCACTCAAAAAGATAAATTACAATTTCTAATCTACTGAAAACTGATATTTTAATCTCTACGCTAAAACGAAACACTTTAACTGTCTTAGGCCCACTTGCACCAACACAAATTTAATGTATAAACCAGTTTAGCTCGTTAAGCTAGCGCCCGTTGTATGTGGGAACCGCGTTTAAATCCATAACTCGCTACTTAACTTTAAACTCGTGTTGGTGCAAGTGGGCCGTAAGGACTAAAATTTATAGGGCATAAATTTGTCAAAATTCAAGTACGAATAATCTTGGAACATCCCTTCTCACAGTTATTTTTCAAACTAAAAATGATACAACTGTCACCAAATTCGATATTTATTAGTCGTAAATTTACAAAAAGGTCTAAAAATTATATTTTGAATATTCCCAAGGCAGAAATATCCATACAAACGATTCACGTCAAGCTGATACTAATTGGCTAATCAATTAGATCTAATTTCGAATAAAACTATCGATGGTACATGGGCCCTTTTTGCCATGATACAAAACACACTTGAATTTTGGTTTTGCAAACTCACGTAGTAAGTAGTGGTAAGAAATAGGCCAAACTAACACTTATTTCAAATATAATATGGAACAGAGTTCTATTTCGCGGTATTTTCAAATAGGTTCTATTAGTGAAAATCTGCCATTCGGCGCGAACGCAGACTACGATAACAGTAAATTTGGAGGAGAGAGGGTCGTAGCATGAAACCACCCTGGGAGAAGCGAGGATTCGAGGTTTTACCGTCGGGCGGACAAGTTGCCTTCAGTGCTTGGGCTCGAGGTCGGTCCGCGAACAGAACAGGTCTATTAGCTGGGACTCGCGTTTAACAGCCGATAATACTCGTGCGTACTGCCAGTCTGCAGACCAGCTAGACGCTTCACTTGTCACCGCCGTCGGTCCGTTGCCGCCGCACCTCCTCCGCCACGGGGTGCTCCACCGGTAACAGCTCCGTCGCGTCGCTGTCGAGCCGTCTCGCCGTGCCGGTCCGCCGCCGCCGCGCCGCATCCTCCGCCGCGATCGCTGCCGCCGCCGCCGCGCCGCCCCGCTGTCTCCTCCGCCACGAGGGGCTCCACCGGTAACACCTCCGTCGCGTTGCTGTCGAGCCGCCGCCGTGCCGGTCCGCCGCCGCCGTCGTGAGGCACGCGTCTCGCCGCGCCGCTACCTTCGAAGCGCGCCGGGCACGTTAGCCCAGAACTCAAAGTGCGTCGCGTCATCGAAATAAGTTTAATATAGACTGTGATAAAGTCTAGCTTCCCGTGTGCTGTGTGTTAGTGTTGAGAGCTGAACATTCTCCACGGACGCGGAGACGTTGGAGTAGCTGATGAAGGAGGAAGCTGGAAGGCGTGCGGTATCGTTATAGAAATAAGTCTATTTTATTTGAATTCTCGTTTTATCGTCTTATATATATGTCATTATTGTGTTCGCCGCGTTTCGTCGTCGAAGCTAGCTAGGCGGAGAATTTTACTAATTTTGGCGGATTATTGCGTATAAATATGTTAGTAACGTACTTTATTACTTAAGAGTAAGCCGGTCGGTCACCTATTGAGATCATTTTACGCAAACTGAATATAGGCGATTATAGGCGCTGCGTACATCGTGTGTTCGCGTTCGACACGTGCCAAAGGCGATCGAATAGTACCTACAATACACCACTATCGGAGCGGTTACTTACAACAGCTGATAATTAATCGCGAACGACAGTTATCCAGTACCCTTAACCTAACAGCGTCCAGGTTACCCTGAGGAAACCTGTGTCTGTTATAGTATTCCATTTTCACCTAGGGGCTGTACGACGAGGGATCCGCGCCACTACTGGGGTTCATCACTGCTGCGCCGAAGGATATTGTCAAAGTCTAGATTTGTAACCTAGAATAATCTAGATATAAGACTAGTCTAGATCGAGCTGGAATTACGTTCATCGCTTCAAGAAACCATTCGTGCGACAGCGGATTCCGAGCTGGAATCTCGCTCATCGCCTCAAGAAACCTTTGGTGCGACAACGAATTCCGAGAAGCTGGTGAAAGTCTAGATTTGTAACCTAGAATAATCTAGATATAAGACTAGCCTAGATTGTAAGCTGGAATCACGTTCATCGCCTCAAGAAGCCATGTCAGTGCGCTATTGTGTTGGGGCCTGTTACGGGTTTAAACCGACATACATAGTGCCTTTGGTGCGACAACAGATCCCAAGCAGAGGGTAGAAGTCTAGATTGTAAGCTAGAATAATCTAGATATAACAATTTAGGTTAAGATTTAATTATAATTACCAATTAGTTAAGGTCGGGGAATGTACAGGGGAGGCTAGTAGAAGTAAGTTAGCATAACTAGTAGATAAGGTGACTAACTTAGGTCTAAGCTAGAATAGTCTAGATTTAAGAATACTAACTTAGCTTTAGTGCCGGGCCTCGTATCGAGATCTCCTCGCGATGCCTGGTGGGAACTTATATGTGCCTGAATTATAGAATCTTTAATTTAAAGCTTGTGTATTGCCCATATTTTGTAACCTCTATTTTAATGTAATTAGGTGGCTTGACCAATATCGACGCTTCTCGTCTAGATATATTGACGTCACAAAATCCAGGCAGATAGATGCTAAAGTCGGTACGTAGTCCCAAGATAGTGTCTTTCATTTCTTTCCTAGACGATCACGAAAATGTAATTTTACTGGCCAATTAACTAGAGATCAGAGAAGTCGAACCGACTCCATAGACCTTCTAGGTATTTACGAGACACACTAGATTGGGTTAAGATTATTTTATAACATTCTCAATCTGGGGTCATCTCAACTGGTGCCGTGACCAGGATGTGAGTTATACAAGCTGTACAATCCATTCAATTGGATGTGCACACTCGCATAGAACCTAGGTTTTACAAAACACGACGTTGGGTCATATAAATTCATTGCACTGGATCTTGTGTTGTCAAAATATACGTAGTAGTATTGTAATATTATTAAAATCAAATAGGAAAGACAGCTTTGTAAATTCAAAATATTATCTATAATATAATCACATGTTTATCTAAGCCCATTATCACTTATCATAAAAAATCAACTAACTTATTGCGGTTGCACAGATGTTCTTACGTTTCGCTCGCTAGCACACAAAAATAAGGGTCGACGGGCGGGACCATTGCTCGCTTTAGCCGGTTTATTTACAATTTTTTATGACATTCTTGCTTTTGAAAGATCTTCGAACAAGTGTGATCATTACGGTATGTTTTGTAGAATTTCGCTTTCGTTGCAGTATATTTAACTTTCGCTATATCGGTTAGAATAATATCGTTATCGTGCATGCGTGTGTATAGTTAGTGAATCTATCGAAGTACCTATAAAGATTTATCTAAACGGTGAATAAAATATCGATTTTATAATGTTAGGGGCGTTTCGGTCTTAGTCGTAACACGGTAAGATGTCAAACAAAACGAATGTAGGCGTGATGGTAAAACAAATAAGAATCGGTAAGAGATAGAGACGTTGACGCGTTTCAAAACGTTACCGGAAACTCGATCAAGAATAAAATGCTCCGGGTAGGAAGCCGCGACAAGTTAAACCGTTAGCTAAGGTTGGCTTTCAATTACGTTAGAATAAACCGTAAATTTTTCGTTTCGCTGAAGTAACACGCGCGAATATTTTACCTTTTACTCCCGACGAGTAATAATAAGCTTAGAGGGCGCAGTCTCTCAGGCCATAGTTCAAGCAGTGCGAGACTAGGTTTTTTTTGAAAGCGCGACATATGGCGCCGACCCACCCATAAGGTGTCTAGCGACGTCCACGGACGGTCGGTCGTATGCGACGGTCGGACGCGGGGGTTGCGAATGCCATGCCGGCCGAACAGCTGCCCATTCACGCCCCTCTTGAAGGATATAAAAATCTGTTAGGACGTAGGATTATAAGTTTAGAGTCGAAGCCTACAAACAGCTGATATCACCGAACGAAACGTCGACGGCAGCGCAGTTGTGTACAACGTCGGCTAGATGTATTCTTGCGATTTGTGCAACAGATCACTGTGTGCAATTTTGTCGCGTCCGTTGCAGGGACAATAGGGGTGGATTCTCAGCTGCTGCGCGCCATTATGAACTATAGTTATAGTACCTGATGCGGACAGGTACACGAGCGCATGGAATAAGGGTCGATTTTTGTCACACATTTTGATGATTTTATTTTAGCGAAGTATGTTATTCACCCATGCATGTCGTGCTAAAGGGCGACCGGATCGCCACCTCTCACCTTGGCACGGTACTTCCACCGAGTCATGCAGCAGATGGTTCTTCGTGCCCTACTTGTTGCTTGATCGATTGAATTTACCAGAGTTCTCGCAGCACAACACCGATTACTCTGCTTGCGCAGATTGTCGGGATACAGCGTGTTGTATGTTTGTATGGAAAATTATTCGCTTGGTCCGTTCGTGAGTTCACTTATGTTATCAACTGATACTGTTGTGGTTATTTTGGTTTTGATTTTCCGACGTTACATGTGCTTTTACGGTTGTCGCAACTTCGAATAAGATAATATGTTGACGCTTATGCTGGGTGAGGGAAACAATCAAGGAACAAACTCACGGTTACTGCTCTCTCGGATACTCCAGGGGGCCCCCTTGCTGGTTGGCGCACTTCCGGGAATGTTTTCCGTTTAACGAGAGGTCAACTTTCGTCTGCGGCGACGACACGCGGCGACGACGTTTCATGAATTATTCTGTGATATGCGGCGACGGCGTATGACGCGCCTGCGGCCACTGTATCTTGGCGACTGACTACAGATCGACTCGCGCGCAATCACGGTGTCAATGCAGGAGAGGAATAGGTACAAAGGAGGAAGCGCCAACATACTCCCTCCCGAAATCAATGTGTGATTTCTTAGTTACCTAAATTATTCTTGAAAACAGTTTGGCAATATAAGAAACTTCCTACACAGTTATGTACAACAACTGAAGTTATGATTAATAAAAAACTAGTCCTAGGTACACGATACAATAATATAGACAACAAACCAGTTATTATTATCACAAAAGCAAGTTATTAGTTACAATAGTGGAGATGCTACTGACAAACCAGTGAAAGAGTAAAGATCCAGAGTTGCTTCTCTAACGGCTACTCTACCTGTCTGGGGTAAGTTCGTACCTGTGCTGACCTGACTAGACGCCATTGCATGTATGAATTTTGATCCGAATTCAATTCCAAATTGTTGGATGCTTCAATTTTCATTGATTTTGTATGTAGGGTCTTATGGTAAGCAACTTTCCACTTACAGTTCCAAAAGGTTCGACTTAATTGAGTGGGGTATCGCTTGTCTTTGCTCGTTCCAATAAAAAATTGATCACAATCTGTATTTGGGTTGATGGTAATGGGCCTAATAGGTTTTGTAACATTAGTAAAGTGTTTAGAATTGTTTGTGTTAAGTTGAGTATTATGATTGTCTACTAAGGAAGTTGAACAGTCAGGCACATGATGCGTGATTGTGTGACAGGCTACGCTCAGTTCTGGCACGTATCCCTTTCATCTGATTCTAGCCTAAAAGGCTCGTTAGGATAACTATTTAGAGCCATGTGCTGGGCGGATTCTATGTCGGATGTAAGTTTATGATTATCTAGGTGAAGCATAGAATTGTGACGCCGTCCGCAGTGTGAGCACTTCATAGTTGAATGACAGTAGCGTCTAGAATGAGAGCCGCGTAAACAATTAGTGCATAAGTTAAAGGCGCGCACTTTCTGTATTCTGGACGTCACATTCATAGTTAAAAATTTGTTGCAATTATAAATGGAATGCGACAGCTTACACAACGGGCAGGAACTGAATTTAGCCACAGTTTCTTTAGACGCAATCTCATGCTTAATCGTAGGGTATAAATTATGTTCGGATACTTTATAAGCTTCAATATTTGTGGCACCGCGATTGGTTTGAGACAATTCTGTTATTTTTATTTCATCCTGGACAAATTCAATCAACTGGTCGAAAGTCGGTATATTAACTGTTATATATTTTGTCTCAAACGCCTTTCGAGTCTCCGCGTCTAAGTTTCGCACCGCACAGTAGAATAGTATAAATTCAGAAAGGTCTGTTACTTCTAAGGCCTTCAAAGCAGACATAGATTCGAAATAAGTTTCCAAAAATGAATTTAGATTAGGTAGGTTTCCTTTAGATAATGGTTTGAAGTTAAACATTTTATCCAAATAATGTGTGGCCAAGACGCGTTTATTTTGGTACTTGTCACACAGCAATTTAAAAATAATTGGATAATTTAATGTGGTTATGGGTAAACTGTGTGCTAGCGTGAGCGGTGGCCCGGACAAACATGAGATCAGATAGTGAAACTTTTCAACCGGTGAGATCGAACTGTTGTTGTGGATCAATGACAGATATGTGTCATGGAAGTGGCACCACATCTGTAGTTGACCATCGAATTGTGGAAGTTCCAGTTTTGGTAACTTTGCATGCACTAATCTGGGCGCACTAGTTCCACTTTGCGGGATTCTGCGTGCATGTGAAGAGTCTCCATGGGATGCTGGTAATAATTCATCAGCAGCCACTTGAATTTTATAATACAAGTTGTCAAACGTGACAGATGCCTGATACGAAGGCTCTGCATCAGGGTTCAGCTTCAATTCAGCTTGGTGGTACTCATCTTGAACTAATTCGAATTGTCTTCTAATTTCGTCGAGGTGTGAGTAGCGAACTTTAAATTCCGATAACTTCCCTCCATCTTTGGATGATTCTATAGATAGATCATAACATATTTTTAATTGATGAACAAAGCGCTCGCTGCGAATGCCAAGGAGTTTTTGTTGTATCGTTGTCGCGATTGAGCAAGACATTTCGTTTTGTATTCATTAAACCCCTTATATACATAGATATTTAAATATGTTTTGTCCTCCTTCACTTAGTAGTATGATAAATATATTAAAATTATATGCATCTAATAAATAACTTAAACCGTATTATGGTTTATAATATTATGTAACTATATTGCGGATATAGGTGTACACTGTACGCAATAGTAGGTGGGTGTGGAAGTTTACATACCTATATATTTTTTGTTTGTTTTCGAATTATAAGCTCTTATGTAACACATATTTTTTATTGATTATTTTTTTATTAAATTGTATAAATATGTAAATGTAGATACTTAAATTTCATTTAACATATAAATCTTTCCTATCATTAAAATGCCGTTATTACACATAATTAATTAAATTTTTTATTACCTTGTATTAATTAAATTAAGATTTAACGTTAAAACAATTTATAAACGAAACACTGTACCTACTCTTGAAAATGCAAGAAGGCAGAACATTGAAACGTATATCTATAACACATAAAAGTAAAATTTTATTAATATCATAATTTTATTATTAATTTTACAATTATCACGTCGCAATGACGTTAATAGCATTTTTTGATCAACATGAACATCATAAATGTCTATCAGTCTAACATAATGTAATGTCCTTTTATAAGGCACTCGCAGATGTATTACCTACTTATTATTTATTTTTAATGAGTGAAGTCTGTATCCACGTATAGTATTGTGCCGTGCCGAGTAGTTAGTGATGGATGAATGAACAATAAATGTTATGTAATAAAATAAGTATCTATGCAATCGCCCTTTTCTGTTGGTTCTGTCGAGGTGTAAATATTAATTCAATTAATTTACTTCGCAGCTTGTATTAAAAGATGACGAGTTTATTTTATACGAGTATTCTGCCTAGTGTTGTACAGATAATCAGAGTTATGCGTATTTCTACAATAATAATTTGTTAATCTTGTCTTATAGTAAATAAATTTATAAAACAAGATACGTATTAATTTTATTGCGTCTCCGTAAATGAAATATCTTCAATAAGTATTATTTATTTCATTAGATAATAATAATATGATCATAAATTAAATAATGTTCAATATAAAATAATGTTCAATCATAAACACAACACACACATTAGAAATATGTAGGTATAGTAGGTACCTAGACATGCCTAGACTCGCACAACAAGAATAGATACTCTCACTAAACGCAACGAATAGGCTGCACCCACGAGTCTAGCTAAACCACAAGTGTATGTAATTAATTAATTACCTATGTAGGCAACGAAAGGTGAAATATTTCAAATGTAATTGAATCTGCAATAATAGTGGATTCTCACGAAACACAACTTGAGTCCTATTTACTATATAAATAGGTATGTACTAAAAATATTATTTGAAACATATTATTATACAAATTATTGACTCTTAAGAGGCACAACTTGAAGTTTGATAAATAAATAGGTAAGTATGCATCTTTGAGTGAGATGTTAGTTAGATAGAACCCAATCGAACCAAGTGAAGAATGTTATTGTAGGTGACCATTAGTATCCACATTTCAAAGGTGTACACTTTAACTTATTTGTAAGAATCCATACATGCATGGCGTACGATATATGTAGGTATGTAATGTATATCGGTCGATTCGTAAATACAAAGTAGTTCGTAAGTTTAGAATAAACGCGTGCAGTTTGTTGCAGCAGAGACACGTGGGTAGATACAGAACTACAGTTCAGTACGACATAGTCCTGTACCTACTTATGAACCGATAGTTTTCGGTAGATGCACATCGTAATGGAATTGTAGTTTTAATTTATTTTACCTATGTTAGGCTTCAAATTATGTACTAATACATCATGAATCACAATTTATTAAATTAATAAATAAGTAGATGTGTAGCCTGTTAAATCTATGAACTGAAATGACTTAGGGTGGAATGTTAACATAATTCAACGAACTTCTAACTCGTAAGTGATAAATAAATTAATAATTTACCTATGTAGTTATATTGTTCGACTACTTGGTATGTATTTTTTTTTTATTAAACGGTTTTATTTAGCTTGCCTCCGTATATTTGTTTGTTTGTTTGTTTGTTACTATCTTTGTTTCAAATCTTGCGACAACTTTTTCAACTACTTCTACTGAACCGATTTTTATGAAACTTTGCACACACATTGAGTTCTCGTGACAATACAATATTATGATAATTTCAACTTGGTAACGAGGGTCTGATGATGGAGTCAGGAGGAGGACAGTGGAACTCTTCAACCGTTACTAGTAACCCCCTCGAGTTTGGGCTCATATGGTTGGTTTGGACGAGTGTTCCATACTTCTACCAATACACTTGGTGATGAGGGTCTCATGATGGAGTCAGGAGGTGGACAGTGGAACTCTTCAACCGTTACTAGTAACCCCCTCGAGTTTGGGCTCATATGGTTGGTTTGGAAGAGTGTCCCATACTTCTACCAATACACTTGGTGACGAGGGTCTGATGATGGAGTCAGGAGGTGTACAGTGGAACTCTTCAACCGTTACTAGTAACCCCCTCGAGTTTGGGCTCATTTGGTTGGTTTGGACGAGTGTCCCATACTTCTACCAATACACTTGGTGACGAGGGTCTGATGATGGAATCAGGAGGTGTACAGTGGAACTCTTCAACCGTTACTAGTAACCCCCTCGAGTATGGGCTCATATGGTTGGTTTGGACGAGTGTCCCTTACTTCTACCAATACACTTGGTGACGAGGGTCTGATGTTGGAGTCAGGAGGTGGACAGTGGAACTCTTCAACCGTTACTAGTAACCCCCTCGAGTTTAGGCTCATTTGGTTGGTTTGGACGAGTGTCCCATACTTCTACCAATACACTTGGTGACGAGGGTCTGATGATGGAATCAGGAGGTGTACAGTGGAACTCTTCAACCGTTACTAGTAACCCCCTCGAGTATGGGCTCATATGGTTGGTTTGGACGAGTGTCCCTTACTTCTACCAATACACTTGGTGACGAGGGTCTGATGTTGGAGTCAGGAGGTGGACAGTGGAACTCTTCAACCGTTACTAGTAACCCCCTCGAGTTTAGGCTCATTTGGTTGGTTTGGACGAGTGTCCCATAGTTCTACCAATATACTTGGTGACGAGGGTCTGATGATGAAGTCAGGAGGTGTACAGTGGAATTCTTCAACCGTTACTAGTAACCCCCTCGAGTTTGGGCTCATTTGGTTGGTTTTGGACGAGTGTCCCATACTTCTACCAATACACTTGGTGACGAGGGTCTGATGATGGAATCAGGAGGTGTACAGTGGAACTCTTCAACCGTTACTAGTAACTCCCTCGAGTTTGGGCTCATTTGGTTGGTTTGGACGAGTGTCCCATACTTCTACCAATACACTTGGTGACGAGGGTCTGATGATGGAATCAGGAGGTGTACAGTGGAACTCTTCAACCGTTACTAGTAACCCCCTCGAGTATGGGCTCATATGGTTGGTTTGGACGAGTGTCCCTTACTTCTACCAATACACTTGGTAACGAGGGTCTGATGTTGGAGTCAGGAGGTGGACAGTGGAACTCTTCAAGCGTTACTAGTAACCCCCTCGAGTTTAGGCTCATTTGGTTGGTTTGGACGAGTGTCCCATAGTTCTACCAATATACTTGGTGACGAGGGTCTGATGATGAAGTCAGGAGGTGTACAGTGGAACTCTTCAACCGTTACTAGTAACCCCCTCGAGTTTGGGCTCATTTGGTTGGTTTGGACGAGTGTCCCATACTTCTACCAATACACTTGGTGACGAGGGTCTGATGATGGAATCAGGAGGCGTACAGTGGAACTCTTCAACCGTTACTAGTAACCCCCTCGAGTTTGGGCTCATTTGGTTGGTTTGGACGAGTGTCCCATACTACTATCAATACACTTGGTGACGAGGGTCTGATGATGGAGTCAGGAGGTGAACAGTGGAACTCTTCAACCGTTACTAGTAACCCCCTCGAGTTTGGGCTCATTTGATTGGCTTGGACGAGTGTCCCATAGTTCTACCAATATACTTGGTGACGAGGGTCTGATGATGGAGTCAGGAGGTGTACAGTGGAACTCTTCAACCGTTACTAGTAACCCCCTCGAGTTTGGGCTCATTTGGTTAGTTTGGACGAGTGTTCCATACTTCTACCAATACACATGGTGACGAGGGTCTGATGATGGAGGCAGGAGGTGTACAGTGGAACTCTTCAACCGTTACTATTAACCCCCTCGAGTTTGGGCTCATATGGTTGGTTTGGACGAGTGTCCCATACTTCTACCAATACACTTGATGACGAGGGTCTGATGATGGAGTCAGGAGGTGTACAGTGGAACTCTTCAACCGTTACTAGTAACCCCCTCGAGTTTGGGCTCATTTGGTTGGTTTGGACGAGTGTCCCATACTTCTACCAATACACTTGGTGACGAGGGTCTGATGATGGAGTCAGGAGGTGTACAGTGGAACTCTTCAACCGTTACTAGTAACCCCCTCGAGTTTGGGCTCATAGGGTTGGTTTGGACGAGTGTCCCTTACTTTTACCAATACACTTTGTGACGAGGGTCTGATGATGGAGTCAGGAGGTGTACAGTGGAACTCTTCAACCGTAACTAGTAACCCCTCGAGTTTGGGCTCGTTTGGTTTGTTTGGACGAGTGTCCCATACTTGTCGAACGCAAAAGTATGAAACAGACATACCATCTGTTCAAATTGATTTTGAAAGAGACGACGGACACCTTATCCATCCTAAAGCCATACAGTTTCCAGCAAAGTTTAATTATGGAACAGCTGAGAGACGGATGTTACCGATAATTTTGTCATGGGCCTCCACTGTCCATAAAATTCAGGGTAGTACTGTTGACCGTGCTGTCGTGTATTTGGGCTCCAGACTATTTGAGGAGGGTCAAGCGTATGTTGCATTGAGTCGCGTAAAGTCTTTAGAAGGGTTATGTATTGAGGAGCTTGATTGTGAGTAATTGACAGGTAAGAAACCGAGTAACAAAGATGCAATGAGAGAGTTGGAAAGGATGACGAGTTTACGTAATGAATGATACGAGCCAAAAATCAAACTAAAAACGAGTAAATAAAAAAATAGGTAAAAAAACTTTTAAATTAAATGGTTTTATTAAAAATAAAAAACTAAAAAAAAAACAGCTGTACAAAAAACTAGAAAATAATAAGGACACAAGCCTGGGCCTTCTTAAGATTTTACGTATGGGTAAGAAATCGTGCAATACTAGCGTGCTGTCTTCTCATGTCGGATGCCAAAGGGCACATTGTGTCGCTGCGTCAGCGGAATAAGTAATAAATTGAGACTTTTAACAGACTAATATAAAAACGTGGGGCGTATAATATGCGTAATAAATAACATGCGCCCTACGTTTTTATATTAGTCTGTTAAAAGTCTCAATTTATTACTTATTCCGCTGACGCAGCGGCACAATGTGCCCTTTGGCATCCGACATGAGAAGACAGCACGCTAGTATTGCACGATTTCTTACCCATACGTAAAATCTTAAGAAGGCCCAGGCTTGTGTCCTTATTATTTTCTAGTTTTTTGTACAGCTGTTTTTTTTTTAGTTTTTTATTTTTAATAAAACCGTTTAACTTAAAAGTCTTTTTACCTATTTTTTTAATCCTAGTTATACTGACAATAACAAGGTAAGTTTAGTTCATACGAACGCATAAGTGTGCAAAACGCATAATATACCTACTCACAAATGTGTGGAGGCCTATTTTGGTATCAGGTACCTATATATTTCATTCAAATTAAGTTATGTGAATCGCCAATTCCTTTACTCCAGATACTAGCGTGCGTTGTAGGTATGCAAGCGCGATAATTCGCGTCTTTTTTTTCAAATTTGCCAACTATCTTCAAGAATATATAAGGTAATAATTTTATGGACTGTATTTTGTAAAAGGCACTTATTTTCATAACAACCGGGCGTAGAATGACCAAATTTATGTCGCAACTTCGAATAAGATAATATGTTGACGCTGATGCTGGGTGAGGGAAACAATGAAGGAACAAACTCACGGTTACTGCTCTCTCGGATACTCCAGGGGGCCCCCTTGCTGGTTGGCGCACTTCCGGGAATGTTTTCCGTTTAACGAGAGGTCAACTTTCGTCTGCGGCGACGACACGCGGCGACGACGTTTCATGAATTATTCTGTGATATGCGGCGACGGCGTATGACGCGCCTGCGGCCACTGTATCTTGGCGACTGACTACAGATCGACTCGCGCGCAATCACGGTGTCAATGCAGGAGAGGAATAGGTACAAAGGAGGAAGCGCCAACAACGGTAGTTTGTGGTTGTTTCGAACGGTCTTAAGGTTGAAGTCCTATTCAACGTATGAGTCTAGTTGTTTTGTTTTGTATGTTAATTTACTTTTACTTGGGCATTGATTATTTGTCAAAGGATCAACTCTTACGAGGTTTGAGAAGATGCGAACTAGATAATGCCAGGGCCAATCTGATTATTTTAATTAGATAGGTATGTCCAGGGCGTTGTTACTTATTTGCACGTTAAAGACAGACGTTGATGTAAAATCTAAGGGTCGTGAGTTCGAGTCCCATTTTAAATTGTCTGGTAGGGGATGAAACAATTCCATTGTTTTCGAGCAAGTAATCAAGTAGGTAGTTCACTAGGCACAGAAGACAGACGTCAGAGTATGAGCTACGGGAGAATATATTTCGTTCACTGGCACGCGGGTGAGGTTTGTGAGAGTAGGTACTCTAGAAAGGGATCTAGTGTTTTAAATCAATACAGCTTTCAGGTTGTATAGGCTGAACGGAAGGAAGACGGTTTGCGTTTTGGGTTTGCGTAATACTTATTTCTATTCTACGGTATAGGTGCAATTGAATTCTTGTGAGTAGATTGTTATAAATAAATAAATGAACTCACCAGTCGTAGGAATTGTTGATATTATTAGTGATCTCTATTAGCTAGATATAGGTTTTATCTTTAGCTTACTACGGTAATATTTCATATTTTAATCGCGTGGAGCATACATAAAAACTAAATTTTAGAGTTATCTATTTTCTAGGGGTCGTGCGGACATATTTAGCAGATTATACATTGTTGTGAAGATTTATTAACGTCAGTTAATAAATAAATCAGTAAGGGTCGATTCTATATATAGCTAAGTAGGTCAGTTCGTGGTGGTGCGGTACACTAAGTAGGCATCTTGATTTCTCGATCGATCTAATTAAAGTTAATCGTTCGATTTTATTCAACTAACATCTGTAGGAATCAGTTCAGTTTTCCAAACTTTATTTAATATCTTGCAATGTTTATAGGTTGCACATACACATAAATTATAAATAGCTCGCGGCTATTACTATATATATATAACATAACTTTGACAAGGAGGCCAACAGAAGGATTCAGCTAGGCTGGGCGGCATTTGGGAAACTCCGCCACATCTTTTCATCCTCCATCCCAGTCATTGAAGACGAAGGTCTTCAATCAGTGCGTTCTGCCGGTAATGACGTACGGAGCGGAAACGTGGACCCTGACGATGGGCCTGGTCCACAAATTTAAAGTCGCTCAGCGAGCTATGGAAAGAGCAATGCTCGGCATTTCTTTGACCGATAAAATCCGTAACGACGTGATACGTCAAAGAACTAAGGTAGTCGACATTGCTAAGAAAATAAGCAAGCTGAAGTGGCAGTGGGCTGGGCACATCTGTCGTAGACCCGACAACCGATGGGGTAGACGGGTGCTCGAATGGAGGCCACGTACAAGCAAACGTAGCGTGGGACGCCCCCCGGCTAGGTGGACAGATGACCTAAAAAAGGTAGCCGGGAGTGGATGGATGAGAAGAGCGGAAGACCGCGTGTGGTGGCGTGCCTTGGGAGAGGCCTATGTCCAGCAGTGGACCGATACAGGCTGATGATGATGATGATGATGATGAGCTCGCGGCGTGATAAAACATTCCTGCGGATCGATATTGAGAAACGGCTGGCACCATCTCTGGGAGGGTCGCGTAAACTTGCGCGCGCGCTCGTCAGCTGTGTAGAAGGGAGGTAGCCGGGGTAAGGTTCCAAGTGTTGCCGCCAGTCTACGATAGATGGCGCATACGAGTTAGTGTAAAACAATTAATCAAATCAAATCAAATATCTCATGGGATATATTGATTAAATAACAGATATAAAATTAATAAATAGAAAAAAATATAAAATAGTTTAAAATAACAACAAAAAAATTATTAATAAATTAAAATTCATACAATTTAACCATTTTTCAATTTTTAAATTTTCAGTACACAATCAACGTGAGCGTAGAGTTATTAATTTTAGATTAGAGTAACATAGTATATAATTAATAATAGTTTATGTAGGTCGCGCGTGAATAAGCTAAGGGTCGCGAGGGTTGAACACATTCTTGTCACCATCTACGTTAAAGGCCCGGGGCAGTCTCGATCACAGCATGATTGAATTGAGGCTTCGATGCGGGGAAAATATGCTTCAGGGAATTAACGACAAAGGGTCGCCGGAGAAATGTAGTTTGTTGATACCGCACACGCAGCACAGACGCAAAACGTACTGTATACAGCGTGTTCTGGTTATCAAAAGGGTCGACTGTGACAGGAACGCATTGTACAACACAGACGTGGTGTACTGCGCACCTATCACATATACAGGGTGTCCAGGGTCTGTTCGGGAATATCGAAATGAGCTATTGTATATCATCTAATAAACACATTAAAAAAAAGAAAAATGGTCCTATCCATACTAGTTTTCGAGATATGAATTTTCAAAGTTTTCATTTTAGTCAATCTATGCGCGCTCTAAGCGACCAGACCACGGCGGTGCGGAGGAGGCGCACACTGGTTCAAGTTGTATGGGGCTGCGGAAATAATCCAGTAACTTCTAAAATACTTAACATATTTCGATAATTTTTTTTTTGCTGGTTTCTTAATTTATAAACACATTGATTATCAAAATATAATTTGGCAATTTTCAGAACAAGTCATAAAAAAAAATTAAGTAACGATTTGCAGGTTTAGTAATTAATTCCGCTCAATATATTTGCAGGAATTGTGATAATAATAAGAACACCAACTCCTTAAATATTATCAAGGGGCCTCAATTGAGACCTTGTCAAATCAAAAAGGCATAGAAAAGTGTAAAGTAATGCATAAAAAGGAATTTAAATTCAAACAATTAGCTGTTTGGCTTCGTCGCTAATAGGTACAATTTTCTTCTTTGGTTTTGGCCTTAGAGTCGTTATTAGAGGATCAGAGGACAAGAGGATCATGTTCATCACATCTTCATTAGTCGCAATTCTGCTGCACTTCCTGGAATGAAGAAGCCGATAGCGTTTGTAGTTCTGCATACTGAGTTCCACCTTTGATTGAATTGAACCACAAAACGTTTCTGCACTGCACTCACCACTGTTTCAATTTGAGATTCATTTAGAGTTGGGTACGTATTTTGGAAGTAAAGTCGTAGTTTTTGAAAATGACAATCACACTTGATTAGTTCACTGCACAAAACAGAGTAGAGGATCGCGACACTATCCATTTCGTGAAGGAGATGTTTACAAGTTGGAAAGTGGTTATTAAATGATTAAAAATTAAGGATAGTAATATAAATTGATCATTACATTAATCAGAAGGGGAAACCCCAAATGAGATTTCAACATCCATTTTTTTTATGGAAACTGACACGGTAGGCTTACATCACCTACAACATCCACGATGTCAGCCCATAACACCGGGTGAACTTGGTGCCACGTCAGTGCCTCCCCTCGGTCGTGCCGGCTACACTGAACTAGACGGAAAACACAAACTATTTACATAGCCGTTTCGACCGACCTTTCATTCAGTGCGGTGGTACCAACCCGGGCGGGTTAAACCCTACCACCTAGTAATATAAGAAGGGAGTCATATCCCTTAGTCGCCTTTTACGACATACACGGGGAGAGATGCAGTGGGGCTATTCTTTTAAAGTACCGGCCCCACACGGTACATCCACTCATAAAGCGACGTTAATTAGGTACTAATGTGTGCTAATGATTGCGCGCAGTTTCACTAATCACTTACCTGGAGCATTCAAAGTGCGATTACTCCCAAAGTGCAAAAAAGTAGCAGCTGAAACTTATAGATCTGATCGACGAAGGTATAGAGTATATTTTAATATGCATCCGAGCGCGTAGGCAAATGTAGCTAAACTTGTAGCTCTAGGAGTTTGTATTTTATTTCACATTTTTTGGGGATATATTTGAAATTTAGTTTGGAAGAGGAGAATTCATGAATACAATTTTTTTTTATATTTTAAGGAAGATAATGCTTAGGCAATCAATAATAAATAATAAAAGTATTTGTGTAATAATTAATAAGATGTACAAAAAATAAAATTATTATTGATCATAAATCTTAAATAACGCTGCAAATAAATTGAGCAACTTTGAGCGTTTATCCTGCGATGTGTAAAGAGTTTAAAAATAAAATTAATACTGTTCAGTAAGCACTAGTTATCTGACTATATGAAAATGCTATAGCAGATATCGTGTATTCAATTTTGTAAATTTGAATTATTTCCGCCCATAAACCATAGTGAGGCGGGGCGGCGCGGCGGGCCCGCCGCCGGCCGGGTGGAATGTTCGCTATAGCACCGCACCGCACCGCGCTGTTGCGCCCCCGCGCCGCCCCGTGTCGGCATCGCACGCTCCCATCAAAGGAGACGCCGCCCGGTGGCGGCATCGCGCGCTGCTATCAAAGGAGACGCCGCCCGGTGGCGGCATCGCGCGCTGCTATCAAAGGAGACGCAGGCGCGGCGGGCGGCGCGGCGGGCGACCGACCTGCATTGCGTCAGTCCAGCCAGTCACGTGGCGCGGAAGATCAATGTGTGTCAGTCGGTCAGTATGTCAAGGGCGGCCGACCGTGTTGACGTATTTTTGGTAATTCGATTCGTAAATTGAATTAGTGAAAGTTTCGCGCTCGTGTTTAACAATACGTACCTACCACAGGTTAAAGTGTTTGTTAAATGTTCCATTCACGAATAGCGAATATGTGGATATGTTGCTCGCGTATGGAGCAGCAAACGGAAATGGGCTTCAAACGCATTTATCGTGAAAGATTGCCGGTGCTGGCTGAAGTAATTGTGCGTGCATTGTACTGTTTACGGGAACATGGCAATCTAGACCCGCTACTGCATCGCCCGGGTCTCGTCATAATGCATCGAGCTGCAAGGAGATCACGTAGAAAACCTTCACATCATTTGAGGTATGTAGATAATCATTTACTTTTTACTGGCTACATACTACGTCTTATGAAATCTATGATTGATTATGAGCGCCGCGCGCGCCCCGCGCCCGCGCATCTCACGCCTCGCGATCGGGAAACGCGCGCCTCGCGCCGAGTCCCTCGCATAGCCCTACGCGGCCGTGCACAAGCATAGAGCGCGCTCACACTATCGTATGCATTTACTTTCTTAGAAAATGGCAAAATTGGAAATAATTGAGATAAAAAAAAAATTCTTTCATCACTGCACTTTACACACGATACATATCACGATCCTTCGATATTCCACATCACACTTTGGACACCCTGTATATAAATTTTATTTTTCCGGATCTCTTCGGAGTCGTCGGCGATTGTACTCGCCGGTCTGCCACCCGTCCCCGCTCGAGTGCCTCCCAAGATAGAGGACGGGCCCACCGATCAGTCCCGAGTTACACAATATCACTGTCTTCACTGTCAGGAGGCAGATTTCCACTTAGAAATTTGGTCATTATTTTTGTGGTTTCAATTGCAGCCTGTTGTTGGAGTATTTCTAATTTTATGCCAGCGTCTAAATTTTTTATGTGTTTCTCTGTTGATTTATTTATAATTCCTGTAGTGCCTATAACTATTGGGACGATTTCGGCTCTTGTATTCCATAATCTTTGGATCTCAATTTTTAATGCGTAATATTTTGAAAGTTTTTCATTTTCCTTCCTAGTGAGGTTATAGTCGGATGGCACTGTGACATCGATAAGGTAAGTTCTGTTTTCATTTTTGTCTACATATATCGCCAAAGAGTTTGTATTACGTCGCTGCGCAGCGACGTAATACAAACTCTTTGGGTAACGCATAATCAGTGGTGACAGCAATTTCCCATATTAGTTTAAATTCTTCATTTTCCACCACATGTGGTTCATTTAACGGGCATTTCCACCAAAATTTAGTTGTTTCGGACTTGTGTTTCTTGAGTAAATTCCAATAAACGTATTTGACTAGTTGATTATGTCTCTTTAGATATAGTGGCTGTACTAATATTTTACATCCTGAGATGATATGCCTGACTGTTTCATCCTTTTCGTGACATAATCGGCATCGTCCATCTGTATCAAGTTTTAAAATATCTCGTTCAAACTGTTTTGTTCTGACCGATTGTTCTTGTATTACAAAAATTTTTGATTCCATTTGGGGAGTAGTAGGTTGTTTTTTTTTGCCAAGAGAAAGATTTTTCAGTATCCGTATTTGGGTGCATTAGTACCTCTCTCACAATGGTATGGTATGGTATGGTATTTATTTGGTCCTTTTGGTATATTTATACACTTAGACAGGTCAGATTTTATAAACAAATTTCTTATTATTCTATTTCGATCCAAGCAAAAATAGGCCATCGTCAAAACACAGAAAATTAAAAAATGCACAAAATATTTAATACCACAACTGTAACAAATTAAAATCAAACATATGTCACTGTACAAAAAGTTCAAATGAAACAGTCAATAGAACAACAAAATTAAGATAAAACATTAAAATAAAATCAACCATGTCAAAAAATTACAATCAATATCAGAAATTAAAAAAAAAAACTATTATGAATATATCAAAAAATTTCACACCTTATTGAATAAAAATTTCAAGTCATGATTAAACATAAAATCGGTCAAATAATAAAACAAATCAATAAAAACATTAATAGTTAAACCATTTTACGTGCATTAGTCGCGACGAGTCAAGTAATTTAAAAAATAAGAATATTTACAAAACAATTAATAAAGAATTACTAAATGTAAACTAAAAATGACTAGAAGAATTTATCATTATAAGCTTCGTTCAAATTGTAATAAGATTTCTGGATAAGCATGCTCTTCACTTTGCCCTCAAATTCTCGGATTTCAAGGTTTCTAACTTCTTGAGGTAATTTATTGTAAAATTTTACGCTGTTACAGATAAAACTTGAGGATAATTTGGTCAATCTGTGACTGATACAATGAATGTCCTCACGGTGCCTCGTGTCGAAGTTATGCAGATTTGAGTTGGTTGGTGTCTTGTCTAGATTTTTTCTCGCATAAACCAGATTTTGAAAAATATAGGCACCTGTGAATGTTATTATTCCAATATCCCGGAACACATCTCTGCAAGAGTCCCTAGGCCTCATGCCTTGGAGGTTGCGGATGGCCCTTTTTTGTAATATAAATATCCTTTTGGCTTTGGCTGTTGGTGTAGCCCAGTGTGAAAAGTTATTATTTTTTATGTGTTTTTTTTTATTTCACTGGCAGATGTGTGTTAATACATCCGTTGAAATGGCAAAAGAAACTTTCAAAGTTTAGCATATCGTAATTACAAAATTCAGTGTTTAATGATAGTTTCAGCTCTTCGATGCGCTGCGGGCTTATTATTCTGGATTTGCTGGACCTATGAGGTGTTTTTTTGAAGGTATTAAATACAGAAATTATTTGGCCATAATGATCAGATTTTATTTGATTGATATTTTTTGCATCTATAACATCAAGATCGGTAAATATGTTATCAATACAAGATTTAGTTGTCTGAGTCACTCTTGTGTATTCAAAAATGCTCGGTTTTAGATAATAGCTATCTAGCAGATCTGAAAGATCGTGAGAGCCACATGGGTCTAGGGGGAACTGCAGATTGAAGTCACCACACAATACAATAGACTTATTGTTATTCCTACTTAGTTTATGTAAACAGTCTTCTAATTTATCTTTAAACAGGTTTGTTACCGCTGAAGGTGAACGATACACAACCAACACTACAAGGCCATCCAACTCTACACAGCTTACTTCAAAAACTTTTTCTACGGACAGATTCTCAATATCAGGCCTACTTTTTCAATGACCATGTAGTGGCTTTTCTTTCCAATTTGACCATGTAGTGGCTTTTCTTTCCAATTTTCTTTGGATTGTTCAGTCTGTTTGTGCCGAACTGGCCAGTAATAATATTATTTAGTATTTATTTTTCTAACATGTTATATTCTTTGTCACTATGTCAATAAAATTCGAAGGAAAAAGTCTGGTTTTCATTTTCGTCGCTAATATTTGGTCCTTCGAGCCGGATTTATATTTCCAGTATAGCAAGAATGGAGACCAGGGCTTCCTCGAGACAAGAGTCGAGGGGAACGGGTTCACACGAGCGCCCTTCGTCTGACTCGGGAGCGCCCGGCGCGGAGCGTGCACGACCTCATACGAGTTCATCTTCTGTATCGGAGAACTCGGTCGTGCACCATGCTCCTCGCGCGCCGGTCGCGTACGCGCCCCGAGGTGGCGGCGAAGGTAGCGTGAATCCAATGAGTGACCGTGATCATGTTGCAGGTGAGCAGGAGCACCGCAGCGCAGGCCGCACCGCACTCGCGCTCCACTGGCCACGCGCGCTCCACACGCTCAACATCTTCGCTCGTCGCGCGCAAGCTATCGGCGGAGGCGCTTCACGAGCGCCGGCTTCTAGAGCTCGAGCGTCAGACCGCCGAGCGTGAGGCCGAGCGTGAGCGCCTGGCTGCCGAGCGTGAGCGCCTGGCCGCCGAGCGAGAGCGCCTAGTGGCTGAGCTGGAGCTACGGGCGGAGCTGGCTGCGATAGATGCCGAGAGCGAGAGCACACACAGCGGCAGCGCTCACACATCCAGAAGTATGCGAACAATCGACTGGGTCAACGACTTAAACGACTCGGACTCAGTACAGGTTGCCGATCATATAGTCAATTTGGAAGAGAATACACATTATTCCAACAATAATTCTACACCACAGACGGTGATACCGCAGGCTGCGGGTGTAGAGCGGGAGTTAGCGGTTTCTCCGCTCAATCTACACTCTCCGAGCATCCCTGTACGGCCGCCGCTAGGGCCGAGCGGGGTTACGGCGCGTCCGCCACGGCGGCCGGACAACAGTGGTCAAGTAAATGACATCGCTAAGGTAACACAAACAATCTATAACGAAAAATCATCTGAAATTTCTCAACTCGCCTCGGCTATAGCCGCTTTGGCGTCGAACTCACAAAGTCGAGTTAAAAAGCCATGGTACATTGAGTTGATGCCCTACTCGGGTAACTCTACTGAATGGCTCGCGTTCAAACGAACGTTCGAGGACACGAGGGCGTCATACACGGCGACGGAGAACGTAGCGCGGCTGCGCCACGCGCTGCGCGGCGACGCGCGCGAGGCCATCGCGTCGCTGCTCGTGTCGGCGCGCGAGCCGGACGACATCCTGCGAGCTCTCGAGCTTCGTTTCGCTCGTCCCGAATTTATTGTTATGAATGAACTGTCAACACTACGAGCGCTTCCAAAATTGAATGAAAATAAAGATTTAAATGTGTTTACTTGTAAAGTTCGTAACTGTGTTGAAACAATTAAACTGTTAAATAAAGATGAATATTTACAATCGCCGGAATTGTTTGACACTTTACTCGGCAAGCTGTCACCGTGGATGCGAGGCAAGTGGACCGACTACGCAGCGGAGCAGCCGCATAAGGTAAAACTAGAATTATTAGCTGATTTTCTGTATCGTGAATCCGAACGACAGTCAACGTTCGGATTAGTTGCCTTGCCACAAGTCGACTCTGATAAGGGAACACGACGTGAGAAAGTTCACCTCACCTCGGCTTCCACGCATACTTCCATATGTTGTCCTTATTGTGACGAGCAGCATAATATACATGTTTGTAACAAATTCAAGTCACTCGCTGTGGACGATAGATGGAGCTGGGTTCGTAAAGCAAAGATATGTTACCGATGTCTCAAGGGTCACTCGCATCAGTGGAAAACATGTAAGGCAAAACGATGCGATCGCGACAACTGTAACTTGCGTCGCCATGCCTTGCTACATGGTGGAACGTTTCCTGTCGCTGCTCCGCGACCTTCTGCTAAATGTATGTTCACTTCAGACGGACCTCAAAATAACTCGACTGCACCCTCGAGTACGGGGGAAACATCACACGAAGATGTTCGCGATGTAGAGGTGACTGTGTCCAATATATCGGTCGATGGATCCTCCACCGCGACACGTCCTTCACTACATCGCGTGCTTCTCAAGGTTATTCCTGTAGTGGTGAGCGGACCAGCGGGTCAAGTAGAAACATACGCTCTGCTTGACGACGGGTCTACTGCCACTCTCATCGACGAAGAGACGGCAAATCTTGTCGGAGCGACGGGTCCCGAGGGACGTATGACTGTAAATGGTGTAGGAGGAATGACAACAGAAACAAAAGTGCGGTATGTAAATTTTTATATTCGTGGGCGAAACAGTGAAGATGTGTATTTTTTTTTTTTTTTTTTTTTTTATGGAAACTGACACGGTTGGCTACATCACCTACAACATCCGTGATGTCAGCCCATAACACCGGGTGAACTAGGTGCTATGTCAGTGCTTCCCTTCATTTCGCGCCGGCTACACTGAACTGGACGGAAAACACGAACTATTTACATAGCCGTTTCGACCGACGTTTCGCTCAGTGCGGTGGTACCAACCCGGCCGGGATAAACCCTACCACCCAGTAAGGTAAGAAGGGAAGGGACCTACAGTTTAACGTGGAATCCGAACCACGGTCAGCCTCCAACGGTCGGGCGGTCACCCATCCAATAACTGTCCGCACCACTGCCGAGGCTGACGATCCCTTAGTCGACTTTTACGACATGCAACGGGGAGAGATGCAGTAGGGCTATTCTTTTTAAGTACCGACCCCACACGGTACAAATGTATATGTATATGTATACGGTATATGGTGCAAAATGCCCGCTCCATTCCTTCTCTTGGTCTTGCACAACAATCTGCCCGACGTGAGGACATAGAACGCTGTTCACACCTAACCGACATAGCCGAAGAGCTCTCGTACGAGGATGCAAAGCCAACAGTGCTATTGAGTAGCGCGGACTGTTTCCTCACGTATGCTAAGGTTACACGAAAAGGCTCACGCTCCGAACCGGTGGCTTCCCTCACTGCTTTAGGCTGGGTTTTGTATGGTTTCGGGTGTAGCAAGAGCAAGCCGGTTGCATTCATAAATCACACTGCCATTTTTGATTCACCTTCAACTGAAAACTGTAATCAGGAATCACTAGAAACTCTTATAAAGGAACAATATAAACTTGATTCTATAGGCATAACTAAAACGGAAACAAGGAGTGTAAGCGACGAACGAGCTATCAAAATTCTAGAAGATACTGTCCATCGCTTACCCTCGACACGCTTTGAAGCAGGACTTTTGTGGAAGGAAGATAATTTGATAGTGCCGAATAGTTTTGATCTTGCTATGTCTCGCCTCAAAACTTTGGAAAGTAAACTGTCAAAAGATAAGGAATACGCGCGTCAGTATAAGGAAAAGGTTCATGCAATGATAAGTAAGGGCTACGCAGAAATATGTGACAAGCAGATGCCACTGACTCGAATTCAGTGGTACTTACCACACTTTGGGGTAACTCACCCTCACAAACCAGGTAAGCTGCGAGTAGTTCACGACGCTGCGGCTAAATGTAAAGGTGTGAGTCTCAACTCTATGCTATTACCTGGTCCTGATCTCCTCCAGTCACTATTAGGTATATTATTCCGTTTCCGAGAAGGCCGAGTTGCTTTAATTGCCGATATATGTGAAATGTTTCCTCAAATTAAAATTAGGGAAGCGGATAGAGACGCACAGCGCTTTTTATGGCACGATAGTCCTGAACTTCCGGTTATGACTTATCGAATGTCCTCGATGATTTTCGGTGCTGCCTCGAGCCCATGTACGGCATTGTACGTAAAAAACAAAAATGCATTCGATTTTCAAGATCAGTACCCTGCAGCGGCGGCGTCCATAGTCAAGGACCATTATATGGACGACTTTATCGGCAGCTTAGATTGTAGTGAGGAAGCCGCACAATTGGCTGCAGATATAGTCACCGTTCACAAAAAGGGAGGATTTGAAATGCGGGGATGGATATCAAACGATCCGTCCACGCTATCGCTTCTTCCACCCGACCTCCTTTTGAACATTAAACCAAACATAGATGTTGATTTGGGTAACTCCTCACTGTTTGTACGTACTTTGGGTGTGGTTTGGCAGCCGGAATCAGACGTGATCAGTTTTAGTAATGATATAGTAAAAACGCTGCCAACCGTACTCACCAAACGTATTGTGCTCTCTCTAATCATGAAAATTTATGATCCCATGGGACTTTTAGGTGCTATAATCGTGAGAGGGCGCATTATGTCTCAGCAAGCGTGGCGTAGTGGCGTAGATTGGGATCGGCATCTCCCACAAGACGATTCCATGAGATGGAAAGAATGGTTCAAAGACTTAAGTTCTATAGCTAGCCTCAAAATTCCACGTTGGTACTTGTACAAGTCTGATCCTGTAGAACGCGAGCTACATGTGTTCTGTGACGCCAGCGAACTGGCTTACGCATGTGTTGCATATTGGCGGTTTATATACTCGGATGAAAGCGTGCAGCTCGCGTTGATTGGAAGTAAAGTAAGAGTATCCCCACTAAAGCCAGTTTCCATACCTCGCCTAGAACTTCAAGGTGCACTGATTGCAGCTCGTTTTGCTTCAACTATCTGCGAAAGCCATCGAAATAAGCCTTCAAAACGCATATTTTGGTGTGATTCAATGACTGTTCTTGCATGGATTCGTAGCGACGCCCGAATGTATAAGCCCTTTGTGGCTCATAGAGTTGGAGAAATAATAGAAATAACGAACATTCGGGAATGGCGATGGATCCCAAGCAGTCTAAATGTTGCCGATGATGCTACTCAAATAAAATCTGGCGGTCTAGATGCTACGTCCAGATGGATATCGGGTCCCGAATTTTTACTCGGTTTAGAAAATATATTTCCCGAAGAACCAGTAAGTACCCAACGAATGAACCAAGACGAGTTGAAGCCAAGTGCCAAAGTAGCGATTCATTATCAACATTCCGTAGATCCACATCATTTACCGCTCTCCGCCAATCCAAAACGTTTCAGTAATTGGTTGCGAATGGTACGTGCTACCGCACGCGCTCATCAGTTCATTAGACTTCTTCGAATTCGTAGTTTGAAAAATCGGGGAGTAGACGTAGGTAACTTGATGCCGGGTCACATATGTTCTTTTGCTCCTTTTGAATCTTCTACAGACGTAACTGATCACCAAAAGGCGACAGAGAACGACGTCCTCGATACTCGTAAATCGAGCGTTACGATTTCTGATTCAAATTTAAACGACCAAGTAATAGCTTGTCCATTACGCGTTCGCATACAGAAAACAATGGCCAGACGCTCTCTGACAAGTTTGTCTCGGCAATCAATCTCTAAACCGCTGAATTTAGAACCTCTAAGCGCACAAGACTTAGGTTTAGCTGAGATTCATATTCTACGCGGAGGCCAAGAAGAAACGTTTGGTCCTGAGATAGCATGCCTGCGTACGCGACAGCCTGTCCCTCATCGCAGTAAGCTCTACAAATTTGCCCCTACCGTAACTCAAGATGGTTTGCTGAGATTGAAGGGCCGAATCGTCGCAGCTCGTGGTATCCCCGAAGAAGTAAAATGTCCCATAATTCTTCAAGGAACTCACCCCTCTGTACGACTTCTAGTTCTTCACTATCACAAGAAGGCAGCGCATGCTAATAACGAAACGATAATTAATGAACTGAGAAAAAGGTTTTGGATTATTAAATTACGAAGTACTGTAAGAAAGGTTGCATATGACTGCCAATTCTGCAAAATCAAAAAAGCTGTCCCCCTGGAACCTCCTATGGGCGATCTTCCTATAGAAAGGTTATCTCACCACCACAGACCTTTCACATATGTGGGTCTTGATTACCTGGGCCCTCTGCAAGTCTCTGTCGGCCGAAGACACGAAAAACGCTACGTGGCTTTATATACGTGCATGACAACACGTGCCATCCACCTTGAAGTTGTCAACAGTTTGTCCACGGATTCCGCTGTGATGAGCCTTCGCCGTTTTATAGCAAGAAGAGGTACACCAACAAGGATACTCTCGGACAACGGCACAGCTTTCACTGGTGCGAACAACGAGCTAACTACATAAGATATATGCCGAATCCATTACTAACTTTGCTGCAAACAAGGGCATCGAATGGAAATTTATTCCACCAGCTGCACCGTTTATGGGAGGTGCTTGGGAAAGGTTGGTTAGAAGTGTAAAAGTGGCTTTATCTACCACACTGAACGAGAGATTTCCCAAAGAAGAAGTTTTTACAACTCTGATGGCAGAAGCTGAAGCTATAATTAATTCCAGACCCCTGACGCACGTCTCAGTTGACCCATCAGACCCGGAAGCGTTAACTCCTTTTCACTTTATCATCGGTACCTCTTCAGGAGCTCCTCTTCCTATCAAGTTAGATGATAGCGATATGATCAGACGCTGTGATTACAAGAAAGCCCTAAGACTCGCCGATCATTTCTGGAGCCGTTGGATATCAGAATACCTACCGACACTTCAGACGAGAGGCAGAAAGCGCGCTTCAAACAACAACTTGGCTGTAGGCGATTTAGTTCTAATAGTGGACGGCACCTTGCCGCGTGGAACTTGGCCAAGAGGCAGGGTGAAGGCGGTGTACGCAGGCCAGGACAAAGTAGTTAGGGTGGCGGATGTAGAAACGGTAGTTGGTATCTTGCGTAGGCCTGCCAAGAAATTGATTTTATTACCTGTATCTGTATGTGACTAATGGAACTTAATTAAAATTTGATTTGTGTAAATTTAATGTTTAGTTTTACCAAAAAAAGAGGGACGATGTGCCAAACTGGCCAGTAATAATATTATTTAGTGTTTATTTTTCTAACATGTTATATTCTTTGTCACTATGTCAATAAAATTCGAAGGAAAAAAGTCTGGTTTTCATTTTCGTCGCTAATAACGTGCTTGACGTGCTTGATGCTTGATCGTTGCGCGGGGCCTTAACAGTAACAGTACACGTAAACAATAAGGCAGTGCTAAGCTTGTTTCCTTAGTCACGCCTTAGCTAAACACAATACACAACATATACAAAGTTCATTTTCCGGCACCTTATCTATATCCCTAACAATCATAACCTAACATCCTACTTTCAGTGTACATCCTCATCCCTCATCTAACATGTCTTGGTCAAAACGGACAATGGGCGTTTTGGTACCCCCCACCAACCACCACCAACAGCAATGAGTCATATGTCGTTGGAAAGGTCTTTTAATATGTATCAATACTTACTACTTACTATGACGGCTCATCCCAAAAAGTTGTGCTTTCGGAGATATACCGTTTTTTTTATACTTGCTATTAATAGTCTTCATTATACAAAAAAAAGAGTTTTAAAAACTGTAACCCGACTATGGAAAAAAGTAACTAACTAAAAAGTAAGAAACAAGTTATTTAGATGCCATGTCAGTGCTTCCCTCCGGGCGTTGCTATCATCGTCTTATTGAGTAAGAGCAGCCTTTTGATTTTCCTGTTTATTTAGTTTTATTGAAGTTGTAGCCGACCGACCGACCAGCCTAGAAGTTCCTAGGGTCGGCCTTCCTCGGCGGGGACCTACTTACTCTGGCTTAAGGCGCACCTCTCTTCTTCAAAAGAAATATCTTTCATTGCTCTCGCCGCAACCCGTAACGCCGTCTATATCCGACGCACAGAGAGGTCGGCGAGAGCAAAGTGTTTTAAACAAACGTTTCATAAATAAAACACACGAAAAATATAAGCAAGTAAGTATACTCTGTGCTATTGTGCTGGCGATAACAATTCCACAAGTACTACAAAAACAATCAAATGAAATAAAAACCAAAAGAAATCTCAAAAAATATAACTAACAATTACTCACTAAAAATTACACAAAACAATTACATACACAAGTCCCAAGAAAATCAATATCAAATTTAAATAGTTTTACTTTGAAACTACAATTTACATTACAGTCAACAATTACAGTTACAATCTCATAATACAATTTCTTTTCACTTACGTGATCGAACGATTACACAATAAATTCAAAAAAAATATTAACTGAGCTCTACAGGAAGTACCACGCGTTACAAACTCCAAGGAAGGAATGTCCGTGGTCCTGGGAGGGGGTATCCTTTTATAAACTCCCCCGGACTCCAAATACGCAATAACATCATGCGCTGGTCCACGTGATTTTCGAACGGATACAAAATAAAATGCGCACAATGCCTTTTGAAACACCGCCAAATCTTTTGGTTCGGTTCTTTCAATTTGCCGACATTTCAAAACAAACTATCTTATGACGAGTTAACGCAATAAACAATAGTCGGCGGCTCGCCGTGTGAAAGTTTCGCTATCTCTTTGACAGGCGCGGTGCGGGCGGGCTTGACAAATAAACATCAAAATATCTTTGAGATATGCCGCCGTGGTAGATTTTAAAACGTAATACATTCTTTCTCACGCCTTGCATGTGCGCGTTTTACAACTTTGTTTACAAACAGAATGAACATATTATTTGCCTAAATAAGTACAAATAAATATGCATTTTGCAACTAAACTAAGAGGACATTTGAACGCTTTCTTAACCGACTTAACAGGTACCTAGAACTAGCAGTAATACCTAGAACTAATAATACCTATTAATTAAGAATAAAGTTAGATACATTAGCGCGTTCGCAACAGAAGTCTTCTGGCACTTTCACATTAATAACGTTATAATTAAATTGAAATGCCGTAGTCGTGCGTTGTCAGCTAATAAAAAATTTATGCTCGATTGACGGCATCTCGTTGTTAATTTTGCGATCATCATGCTGAGGCAGGGGAAGAGAGGGAGTGAGGGAGTGAGGGAGTGAGGGAGGGGAAGAGAGAATGAGGGAGGGAGGTAAGGATAATATTTTGCCTCGACTCATACAACAAACAGCAATCGGCCGCAATAATATAATCCTATAACCTTTAATTCATTCATTAGAATTACTCAGTAGTAGTAGGTAATTATCACATATTCTGCGAAAATTTCAACTGGCTACATATTACGGTTCCAAAGATACAGCAGTAGGACGGACAGACGGACGGACAGACAGACATACGGCGTAGGCTTAAATATAATATTAAATATAATTTCGTACGGGATACGGAAACCTAAAGAAAAGTATTTTCGTATATTTAAAGTTAAGTAGATAAATTTTTTTAATAGCTGACAACGCACGACTACGGCATTTCAATTTAATTATAACGCTATTAATGTGAAACTGCCAGAAGACTTCAACAAAACTAAATAAACAGGAAAATAAAAAGGCTGCTCTTACTCAATAAGACGATGATAGCAACGCCCGGAGGGAAGCACTGACATGGCATCTAAATAACTTGTTTCTTAATTTTTAGTTAGTTACTTTTTTCCATAGTCGGGTTACAGTTTTTTAAACTCTTTTTTATTTCATTCTTTTTAGTAATATTACATAAATAAATAAAAAAAAACGGCCAAGTGCCAGTTGAACTCGCACCCCGAGGGTTCCGTATCGCCATGTCATGGTTAGCGCCACTCACGCCATCTATGGCGTGTAATGAAATGCTTCATATTAGTTAAATGTCATAATTAGTTAAAATGTTTCACACTCTATTCGGTAGATGGCGCGCGCGCATACACTTTTTGGTTTCTTCTATGGTGGATGGTGGTAAACCCCCGTGAATTTTTTACTTTTTCTTATTATTATTATTCGTGTTTATATCGGCCATAAATACACATATACTGTGAAAATTTCAGCAGGCTACCTATTACGGTTCAAGAGATACAGCCCTCGGACCGACAGACAGACAGACGGACGGACGGACAGACAGACAGACAGACAGACGGCGTAGGCGAAGGCGTAGGCTTAGGCTTAGGACTTTGTAGAACTAAACTGGACCACGGTGTCACCGTGACATTTGCAGATGATACTGTCATCCTTTTCAAAGGACCGTCCTGGGAAGAAATTAGTATAATAAAAGGGCTCAAGTCGGGTTAAACACTGTCCTTACCTGGTTACAAAATAACATACTGTCTATAAACTGCACAGAAACAAAATATGTTACCTTTTCGATAAGTGCTAGAGGACAACCACAAGCGGTAATCCAATTAAAGGCACATAATTTTACTATGGAATTTTGGCATGGGGAGGCGCAGGGAAGTCAGTAATGCTTCTAATTGAAAGAGCACAGTGACCGGTGTGACGAACACAGAGGGTACCATTAGCCTAAGTATGATATAATAAGAAGAATTAATTGATTGATTAAAACGAGATAAGTACAGCCATCTAGACGCCTAGTCGCGAACTAGAAGTGAAATAATCACGTGGCGTCATCACGCGGACGCGAGTAGAACTTATAGGTTGCACATACTCAAACTTTCACGTAATGCGAGCCAAAGTAGATAGATGGCAGGGACCAGCAATCGCGTATATTTGACGGGTAGAGGGCGCATAAATCAAAAGTTAGTTATCTAACGTAGGCATAGACCACGCAATGTCTCGATTGACAGAAAGAAATGATGTTCGTACGGTTAACTCGCAATTTGACGGGTGTTCACATCAGTTCGTCGCTCGGCGGGACAGTATTTCAATGTCTAAATCGGCCGACAGAGGCGCTGTTAGGGGTGGGGTCCTTATGGAAGGGAAGGCTTTTGATTGGCTAAGAACGTTTGGGAACGCCAGGAAACGAAGCAGAGCCGAGGGGTCCCGAGTAACAGTCGACGTCGAGTCAGTTTAGTTTCGGGAGCCAGCAACTTATTAACAAACACTCACGGTGAGTGTTAAGTCTGGCAAATCGCGTCGCGGAGCCGTGCTCATTGTCCATACAAGTTCAAACTAGTAACAGTTGAAGAGTTCCACTGTGCACCTCCTGGCTCCATCATCAGACCCTCGTCACCAAGTATATTGGTCCCATACTTCTGTATGGGACACTCATCCAAACAAACCAAATGAGCCCAAACTCGAGGGGGTTACTAGTAACGGTTGAAAAGTTCCACTGTACACCTCCTGACTCCATCATCAGACCCTCGTCACCAAGTGTATTGGTAGAAGTATGGGACACTCGTCCAAACCAACCATATGAGCCCAAACTCGAAGGGGTTACTAGTAACGGTTGAAGAGTTCCACTGTACACCTCCTGACTCCATCATCAGACCCTCGTCACCAAGTGTATTGGTAGAAGTAAGGGCCACTCGTCCAAACAAACCAAATGAGCCCAAACTCGAGGCGGTTACTAGTAACGGTTGAAGAGTTCCACTGTACACCTCCTGACTCCATCATCAGACCCTCGTCACCAAGTGTATTGGTAGAAGTATGGGACACTCGTCCAAACCAACCAAATGAGCCCAAACTCGAGGGGGTTACTAGTAACGGTTGAAGAGTTCCACTGTACACCTCCTGACTCCATCATCAGACCCTCGTCACCAAGTGTATTGGTAGAAGTATGGGACACTCGTCCAAACAAACCAAATGAGCCCAAACTCGAGGGGGTTACTAGTAACGGTTGAAGAGTTCCACTGTACACCTCCTGACTCCATCATCAGACCCTCGTCACCAAGTGTATTGGTAGAAGTATGGGACACTCGTCCAAACCAACCAAATGAGCCCAAACTCGAGGGGGTTACTAGTAACGGTTGAAGAGTTCCACTGTCCACCTCCTGACTCCATCATCAGACCCTCGTTACCAAGTTGAAATTATCATAATATTGTATTGTCACGAGAACTCAACGTGCGTGCAAAGTTTCATAAAAATCGGTTCAGTAGAAGTAGTTGAAAAAGTTGTCGCAAGATTTGAAACAAAGATAGAAACAAACAAATATACGAAGTCAAGCTAAATAAAACCGTTTAAAAACGGCCAAGTGCCAGTTGAACTCGCACCCCGAGGGTTCCGTATCGCCATGTCATGGTTAGCGCCACTCACGCCATCTATGGCGTGTAATGAAATGCTTCATATTAGTTAAATGTCATAATTAGTTAAAATGTTTCACACTCTATTCGGTAGATGGCGCGCGCGCATACACTTTTTGGTTTCTTCTATGGTGGATGGTGGTAAACCCCCGTGAATTTTTTACTTTTTCTTATTATTATTATTCGTGTTTATATCGGCCATAAATACACATATACTGTGAAAATTTCAGCAGGCTACCTATTACGGTTCAAGAGATACAGCCCTCGGACCGACAGACAGACAGACGGACGGACGGACAGACAGACAGACAGACAGACGGCGTAGGCGAAGGCGTAGGCTTAGGCTTAGGACTTTGTAGAACTAAACTGGACCACGGTGTCACCGTGACATTTGCAGATGATACTGTCATCCTTTTCAAAGGACCGTCCTGGGAAGAAATTAGTATAATAAAAGGGCTCAAGTCGGGTTAAACACTGTCCTTACCTGGTTACAAAATAACATACTGTCTATAAACTGCACAGAAACAAAATATGTTACCTTTTCGATAAGTGCTAGAGGACAACCACAAGCGGTAATCCAATTAAAGGCACATAATTTTACTATGGAATTTTGGCATGGGGAGGCGCAGGGAAGTCAGTAATGCTTCTAATTGAAAGAGCACAGTGACCGGTGTGACGAACACAGAGGGTACCATTAGCCTAAGTATGATATAATAAGAAGAATTAATTTATTGATTAAAACGAGATAAGTACAGCCATCTAGACGCCTAGTCGCGAACTAGAAGTGAAATAATCACGTGGCGTCATCACGCGGACGCGAGTAGAACTTATAGGTTGCACATACTCAAACTTTCACGTAATGCGAGCCAAAGTAGATAGATGGCAGGGACCAGCAATCGCGTATATTTGACGGGTAGAGGGCGCATAAATCAAAAGTTAGTTATCTAACGTAGGCATAGACCACGCAATGTCTCGGTTGACAGAAAGAAATGATGTTCGTACGGTTAACTCGCAATGGCTTGACGGGTGTTCACATCAGTTCGTCGCTCGGCGGGACAGTATTTCAATGTCTAAATCGGCCGACAGAGACGCTGTTAGGGGTGGGGTCCTTATGGAAGGGAAGGCTTTTGATTGGCTAAGAACGTTCGGGAACGCCAGGAAACGAAGCAGAGCCGAGGGGTCCCGAGTAACAGTCGACGTCGAGTCAGTTTAGTTTCGGGAGCCAGCAACTTATTAACAAACACTCACGGTGAGTGTTAAGTCTGGCAAATCGCGTCGCGGAGCCGTGCTCATTGTCCATACAAGTTCAAACTAGCTTGTTTGCCAATACTTGGGTGTTTGAAGTTTAAAGTCGAGTGTAGCATACCAATGGGGGAAGGCCCTGGACCGAAAGGTCGTGGTTGGAAACCGGAGGTTCTGATGATAGCATACCAATGGGGGAAGGCCCTGGACCGAAAGGTCGGGGTTGGAAACCGGAGGTTCTAATGATAGCATACCAAAGGCGGAAGGCCCTGGACCGAAAGGTCGGGGTTGGAAACCGGAGGTTCTGATGATAGCATACCAATGGGAGGAAGGCCCTGGACCGAAAGGTCGGGGTTGGAAACCGGAGGTTTTGATGATAGCAATGAAGCGAACCAATGAACCAATGGGGGGAAGGCCCTGGACCGAAAGGTCGGGGTTGGAAACCGGAGGTTCTGATGATAGCATACCAATGGGGGGAAGGCCCTGGACCGAAAGGTCGGGGTTGGAAACCGGAGGTTCTGATGATAGCATACCAATGGGGGGAAGGCCCTGGACCGAAAGGTCGGGGTTGGAAACCGGAGGTTCTGATGATAGCATACCAATGGGGGAAGGCCCTGGACCGAAAGGTCGGGGTTGGAAACCGGAGGTTCTGATGATAGCATACCAATGGGGGGAAGGCCCTGGACCGAAAGGTCGGGGTTGGAAACCGGAGGTTCTGATGATAGCATACCAAAGGAGGAAGGCCCTGGACCGAAAGGTCGGGGTTGGAAACCGGAGGTTCTGATGATAGCATACCAAAGGAGGAAGGCCCTGGACCGAAAGGTCGGGGTTGGAAACCAGAGGTTCTGATGATAGCATACCAAAGGAGGAAGGCCCTGGACCGAAAGGTCGGGGTTGGCAACCGGAGGTTCTGATGATAGCATACCAATGGGGAAAGGCCCTGGACCGAAAGGTCGGGGTTGGCAACCGGAGGTTCTGATGATAGCATACCAATGGGGGAAGATCCTGGACCGAAAGGTCGGGATTGGAAACCGGAGGTTATAGTATGTCGAGAGAGTGACGGGTAGTAAGGAGGAGAATATATGTGAAAGGATAATTGAACCCACTGGACGATGAGCATGCTCACCTAGAATAATTTGCTAAAATATACAACTCGTTAGGCCCTTACGGCACTAAAGACTACGAATAGTCGAGATGTTATTAGTAGATTTTGTGACGCGAGTGCGTGTGAGTGAGTGCTGCGCGGCTTGATGGTCAAGTGAAGTGGTGCCTAGATAAAGGCCAAGGTTAACGTAGGTAGAGGTGTTGTGTTCGTATTGGATTGCAGTGTGTGCCAGAAGTGTAGGAAGGCCTGTACCAGGTAGACGAGTGTCCTTATATAAGTGATTAGCTAGGGGTTCTTGTCAGTTGTACATCGTAGTAAATTCATGTTCTTTGAGAGCACCCGTACGTTTAGAGTTCGTAAGTAAGAGGCTGGCGTAGGCTAGGTATAACTCTTGCATTGGGGGAGATTACAGTTCAAGGTTAGAGAATAGAGGAGGTCTCGAGGGTGCGATGCACGTATCAACGGATCGACCTGAGAGATGTCTGGGGAGGGAGCTGAGGTTGTCTAAGTTTGGTATTTTGCTTAGGAAAGGGGGGAGGGAACATAATTAGGTACAATTAACACGTAGGTGCGATGTTCTAATAAGGAGCATTGTACATACATTACACATACGCAGTTAAAGTAATCCCAGTAGAGGGAACGCTTCATTTGCACAGAATAGGAGAGGAGGCCTTTAGGTACAACTTTGAGTGAGGAGTAGTACCTCAGTCAAACTGGTTGAAGGTCACAGCGATGGGCGTGGTGGAACTAGAAGGTGAGAAAATCTCACCTGGTTCAAGGGGCCCATTGTTTACCCCTGTTGGGGTAAATTTTCTGACTTTGCGAAGCGAAAGATAAGGTGTTTGATACCAAACAGATAAAAGGAAGAGCCTATAATCATAGAAAGTAGGAGTATAGTCCCGAGTAGAAACATAAGAACCTTTACGATAATAAAGCTAATGAATGTAGGCACGAAACAATGCGCAAGAAAAGCCAGGTACAATAAACATTAAATAAATTATTTTAAGACCTCTTTTCTAACTCCTGCTAGGCCGTGGCTTTTTATTTTGTAAAGATATTTGACCAAAAGGGGAATATAATTTGAAATGCTAAGTTCAAGAAAGCCTAGGCAATTCCCTTCCAGCTGTTTCCCCTAACTCCTGCAAGGGGGTGAGTTATTTATCGTTGGATGTGATAGAGCGCTATATCTTGCAGCTTAAGAAAAGAAGTGCTTATACTCCAAGATCAGTGCTAGCCTATCTGATCGGTCGAGGAGAAAAGCATATAGTAGTTCCCTTTGGTAAGAGAAGTCGTTGAACCTTGTAGGTATTCCAGGAGTAAGGATAGTGATCTCACACAAGGTCACGCATCTTCAGGATTAGGCTACATACTTCCTTTTAGGAAGAGAATAAACTGGTTGAAGAATATACACGTTTTCTCAGGTGTAGGAATTTCCGGAGGAGAGAACATAGATTGTTACCATGTGGTAGAGGAGGCATAGTGACGTAGGAAAGGCGGACTTAGGCAGGAAATTTTAGATGTAGTTAGATTATAACCCATAGAACAAAGATTTGGATAGAAAGGTTAAGGTTTGAGTTAGTACTCTGGGTGATACGGTTACACAACGCTTTCTTGAAGAGAGAAAGAGACAGGGTCCATTTCCGCTTAGGTCATTGTAGGCGCATGTATACATTGACTGAGTTTACCTAGAGATCACTTGAATGCTAAACGCAGGCCATGGTTTATTTCAGAGTTTACTCGTAGTAACGAGGATTTCTGTATAAATATTTGACGTTCCTCTGTTGATAGAAGAAGTAATGACAGTGTTACTTCAGAGACAGACGGCAATACGTTACAGTGGTGCCTTGACCGTAGATAACAATAGTAACAATGAATCCGCGGATAGATTTACTATAAAAAAACAAAAATAAATAAATAAATAAATAAAATAAAAAAATATTAATATTTTTTTTAATATACATTATTTCATATATATAATTTATATATATAAATATATAAGTTAGAAAAGTAGATAGGTAGGTAAGAGTAAGATAGGAGGAATCCTAGAACCCAACTTTAGGAGTAGGTATTTTATAGAATAGCTAAATATAAGCAGTGAATAGTGCAAAGTGAAGTGGAAGGTGACTGAACGTTGAGAACGGGATGTCTTTGGAGCAGCAGATATCTTGAATCCAGTGCACAGCATGTGAGTGTTTTCCTTATTATTAAATGAGTGTAAAACAGACAATTTCGTAAAAATATCGCTTATGTTTACGGAACGGTTCGAAGGAATTATGCGAGTGCAGTATCATATATTATAATTATTAGCTATCTATTATAAAAGAAATTTGATTAAATATTATATTAATGTCACTTCCATAAGAAATATTGTTCTGTCGACAAGGAATGTGGGTAGTAGGTCGACTCGGCGCGTTTAGACCGACTACATATCTTAGTTCGAGTAGGATCAGTGGTTCTCAAACGGTTTTGCGATAATGAACTGTGGAATATATTTTATAATAATCTCGGGATTTAACATTTTGGGTTCTATATGGTCACCATGGTATAATCCTTTGAGGAATTAGTTAGTTGAGATATCTTCATGTTGATTGGATTGCATCGGTTAGGAAAACATAATAGTATTCGTGTTTCAGGGAGCAAGGGGGGTAATTAGAGGCGGGGCCTGGGGCGGGGTTGCGTTCACACGTAAACCATATTTTTTCCCCAATGAAAGTAATTTCGTCGGCATAAATTTGCATTTTAAATCATTATATCATAGTTTGAGAAGCTTTGGATAGGGAATAAGGTATGGCCTTGTGAATGAATGTGAGGGAATACAAGGGACAAGGAACGGTGGAAGGAATTAGCGAGAGAAAGCGTTTGGGTAGAGAGGTGAATGAGTATGTTGATTAAAAGTAAGAATGAAAGTTGGGTTGAAATATTGGGTTACGGGTAGGAATGCTAAAGTATTATGAAAGAGACATTTGTGTGAGGAGTAAGAAGTATGGGGTTAAATTCAATAAGAAAGAAAGAATTAGGTTAACAAAATAAAAAAAAATCGAATAAAATAAAACGGAAACTTCATATAGATAAATAAAGACATGAATTATATTTTGTTACCAATTTTGTGAATTTTATTTAATTTAAATAAATAAATTAACAATAGATTGAAATATTAATTACTAAAGGGGAAAGTTGCTTTGGCATTGAGCCTGCCTTGTCACATAAGAATTGGTATAAGTATGTATTGTTTATTATCAATGGTGTGTCATAGTTCTGTTTGTGTTAACCTAAGGAATGACCGGTCTAACGAGTGTACGTAAATTGCGATGAGAGTTCCGTTGAGAGAATGTATGAAACGAGGTCATATGTGTATTTGGTTTAGAAGTCAGCTGTTTTAGGCGATAACCATTGATCTAGTTCTAGTTAGATTAGATAGTTAGGTTCATAGTATGACTAGGTCCACAAGTGGGAAATAGTTTAGCCAAGTTCAAGGAGCGAGTGCGCATATAGGAATAATAATGAATGGGAGTTTGACCTAGGTTGACCAATGTTGTCTGGATGTATGTATATCTACGTACGTATGTGTACCTTTAGGTATGAATGAATTACAACGTAGTATGGAAATATATGGTTGGAGGCCTCTGCCTACCCCACCGGGAAACAGGCGTGACGCTATGTATGTATGTATGGCCTATAGGTGTTATTTATTATACATTTGTTCGTATAGGTTAGGGGTGTACGTAGCCGAACAAAGGAGAGTAATCATCGTTGTGCAGCATAGATTTAGGAAAGGCGGGAGCTATTCTGTATATGCGTTGGGAGTGTATAAAAGGGAGGATGACTGAGTATGGGTTATGTATGGGTTAGGTATTGACTATGAGACAGAGAGATAGGTAGACGTTGAGCGTCAGGAGTTCGGTTGAGTGTGGAGGGATAAACATTATAGGTAGATTGGAAGAATGGTGGATAGGAGTTGTCGTGGGTGTATAGATGCATGGAGGCGGATGCATGTATGTTCATGAGAGGGTCCCGTGTCCATACGCGCGAATGAGTTGACCAGTATGAAATAAATAAACAAATAATAAAAGTACAAAACCCTCAAATAAACAACAATAGTTAGGTAAACCGTGTAGGGCCGGTATTTAAAAAGAGTAGCCCCACTGCATCTCTACCCATGCATGTCGTAAAAGGCGACTGGGGGATGGGGACAGGATGCCGTGCTAAAGGGCGACAGATTCGCCACCTCTCACCTTGGCACGGTACTTCCACAGTAATCTGTGCTTCCACCGCGTCATGGAGCAGGTGGGTCTTCGTGCCTTACTTGCTGCTTGATCAATTGAATCTTGTCCTAATACTTTGCGAAACGTGGATGTCGGTATTGTGCTGTAATTTGCCGGAGTTCTTGCAGCGCAGCACCGATTGCTCTGCTTACCTCGATTGTCGGGATTCAGCGTGGGTGATATGTATATGTATGTAGTTAGGTAAATACCTTCCGTAAGTTAAAAATACCTATTTATCGGAAACAGTGATAATTACGAGTCAAGGTACCTACTTACGTTTACTTAGCTCCGGACGCGAGAAGCGAGTAGGGGGGGAGGGGGGGGGGGGGAGAAAACTAGAAGTCCCGGGAGAGAGCGTAGGTTAGCAGGGAGTGGTCGCGTATAGGCCGTGAGAGTGGCTCGGCCGCCAGTCGCACTCGGAGTAGACATCGGTCAGGGGTCAGGTAGGCCAGACTCGGGCGAGAGCGATCAGGAGGGTAGCCGCATAGTCAGCATTGCGGGATCGGCTCGAATCGGCCCCACGCCTTCAGCGAGGCGGCGGGAGTGAGGGTTAGCGTGACTTGCTCGCCCAAGCCAAGCGAACCATGTCGAACCAATGAGAGCTGACGTACTATTAATTGAAGAAATGAAGGCCGGTAGACAAATATGCTCCACCTTTCTCAGACCGATTTCACCGTATTTTACGGGTAAAGTTGCTTGTTGCCAGGACGAATCAGTCAATTTCGAATTCAGCAATTTTTCCAAGTTACAACGCAGAGAGTTATCAATTGAATTAATCAAATCGTTTTCCTTCCAAATCGGACTTGAGCGCAGAAAATAAGTGAGTTTCGGCATGTATATACAGTGGCGAAGCAAAAATAAAGCCATATGTGTATTAATGTCTTCCAATCGTTTACAAAATTTCGATTACTAGTAAAATATTCTATTATAAACTACACTCGTCGAATCATCAAATACGCTTGATTAGGTTGCCGCGCAAATCGCGCGGAAGATCGGGCCGCTATAACAACGTGTCTTTGCGTACTTCGGCAGCCAATCATAGCAAACGGGGTCTCACATAGCCATCATAGTTCTCACGGCGGCTAAGGCAACGACACACACAGGATTTCTTTTGCTTTGCTGAGATCGGAGTGTCAACCTAGTCGACCTTCGAGTCGTCTTTAGAGTTATCCACCTAATTGAAAGAACTTTTGATTGTTTGGATTGACACGTTTGAATAGGATGCTATTCCCTAAGATACAAACATTCTTTTCTAATGTAAACTGTGGGAAAATTTAACATAACTGACAATTTCCTGTAACTAAATAGTAATAAAAAAAATTATTTTTCAATGAAATCGTTATTGACGGCTATAAAATTCACTAAGAACGTTAATACTTAGAATAGGCGGTCAACTTAGTCGATCTACGAGCACCCGTTCTACTCGTGCCCGCGACTGTGTCGACGGCCTTAGGAGTTCAATCTGCGCAGTACGAATTGCTGACCGAATCACTTTCATTTCTGCGGTCGCCGAGTGTGCAGCGAACCTGAACTGCTAAAAAATAAGAAACCTCCCACACAAGGTACGCCTGCTAGGTAGCACCTCCCTAAGTTGCGCTTGGTTAATAAGAATGTAATTCAGATCCTCCTTGTTTTGTAGTAATGTTTGTGTCTACGGCTAACATTTTTCTACGAATTTCTGACTCAATGTGCACGTTTTTTTTTTCTATCTAACTGCTTGTAATTTCAGCTTGCACTCCACTACTGGGCTGTACTTGCCGTACATAATGTTCTTGTGTTCCCCACCTACTAAGGAATGGTAGAAATTAGTTATTTGTACCTTGTGGCAGGGCCGTCGCCATTAGTGAGAACTGCATGTATTTTTGGCGCGGCCATATTGTGACTTTGAAAAGAAAAGAACACATTCTATCGAGAAATTGAGAATTGCTACCAATAATTTTTAATGTGTATGTTCATGAGAGCGGACGTAGTAACCGGGCCACTAAGCCATAAAGGTGAACCTGAAAAGCCGAACTCTCACTAACATTTTAATCCTAGTGAATGGAAAGTAAAGAAAAAAAATACAAGTAATACTTTCAGGTATAAAATTTATTTCCAAAAGACAATATTCTCAAGGTCACTTTACTCACTTTATTCTTTCTTTTTTTATAGTGAATAAATTTACCTATTCTCTGTATTGGTTGTGTTTGAAAATTGCTTGAGGTGAAAGGCGTGCGTGCCGGGCCCTGAGCATGTAGGAGGGCCGCGCCGCACTATATTTGCCGATGCTATCTACTGCTACTGTGTCTTAGTTATTGTGTTTTATTTCGCTATGTGATGCTAAATTAAATTATGCTTACTGCTTATGATGTGAATATTGGTGCTTGTGTATTGCGCTCTAACGCTTAAACTACCTCGCTTTACGTGTTTAAATTTATAATATCACCCTGTTAATGTCAGTCAGTCAGTCAGTCAGTCAGCGTGTAAGCGTCCACTGCTGGACATACGCCTCTCCAATTTTCCTCCAGTCCTCCCGGCCTTCAGCGATACGGAACCACTGATTTCCGCCGGCGTACTTGATGTCGTCGTCCCACCTGGCGGGTGGTCTTCCCACACTTCGTTTTCCTGTCCACGGCCGCCAGTGTAGGACACGGTTACTCCAACGGTCATCGTCTCTTCGGCTAACGTGCCCAGCCCACTGCCATTTGAGCTTAGCCACCCGGTGTCCAATATCGACTACTTTGGTGCGTCGGCGGATTGCCTCGTTACGCACCATATCACGTAGCGATATTCCCAGCATGGCTCGCTCCATTGCTCGCTGGGCACCTTTCAACCTTTGGACAACAGCGACCGTCAGAGTCCACGTTTCACACCCGTACGTCATAACCGGGAGGACACACTGGTCATATATACGGGTCTTTAAATTCTGCGGAAGGTCAGACTTCAGGACGAATTTTAGTTTTCCAAAGGCAGCCCAACCCAGTTGAATTCGTCTCTCCACCTCCTTAAGCAGACCTTGTCTACCAAGCCGCAGAATTTGACCGAGGTATACGTACTCTTCAACCTGTTCGATCACTTCTCCGCCAATAACAATTTGTCCTCCCGTCATAACCTCGGTCGCCATGACCTTGGTTTTGTCCCGGTTCATCTTCAGACCAACCTTCATCGACGCTGTATAAAGGTCTTCCAGCATGATCTGAAGCTGATCTCGGGAATTTGACAGAAGAACAATGTCATCGGCGAAACGCAGATGACTGAGAAGATCTCCATTCACGTTTATACCCATGTTGTCCCACTCAAGCATCTTGAACACATCTTCCAATGCGTTTGTGAAGAGCTTGGGTGAGATCACATCCCCCTGCCTTACGCCTTTACCAAGGAGGATAGGTTGGGTATTCTCGTGAAGCCTCACAGTCATCGTCGCGGACCGATACAGATTTCGGAGCACCTCGATGTAGCGGTGGTCGATTCTGCACCTGAGGAGGGAGTTTTCGACAGCCCATTTTTCAACTGAGTCGAACGCCTTCTCATAGTCGACGAAGGCTAGGAAGAGCGGCTTGTTGTACTCCACGCATTTTTGCACCACTTGTCTCACAGTAAATATGTGGTCCATGGTGCCGTACCCTTTCCTAAATCCAGCTTGCTCACGAGGCTGGTACTGATCCAGCCTCTGTGTCAGCCGACTCGTGATGACTCTTGAAAAGACCTTGTACACGTGGCTAAGAAGTGAGATAGGTCGATAGTTTTTCAACTTCGCCCTATTCCCCTTCTTGTGAAACAAGACAACGACACTATTTCGCCATGCGGCCGGAACTAAACCGCCTTCAAGAACTGCATTGAACAGTTTTTGCAGTTCCTTCAGGATCGGTCGTCCGCCAGCGTTCAGCAGCTCTGTCGTTATCCCGTCTTCACCTGGAGCCTTGTGTTTTTTGAGTTCTTTCAAGGCAGCCTTTATCTCATAGACACTAATATCGGGTAGATCCTCCGTGTAGTGTCTAGTGAGCGGCGCACGCCTATCACAGACGACTGGTTTGCTTGGACTTGGGGCAGGGATTGCTGCGGAGTACAATTGGCCATAAAATTCCTCCACCGCCTCAAGAATATCCGGCTTTCTTGCGGTGACAACCCCATTCGCCCGCTCGAGTTTCGAGATTTGGTTAGCGCCGGTAGAGAAGGCACGGGCAAACACTTTGCTGCCTCGATTTTTCTCTATAACGCGCTCAACCATCTTCATGTTCTCTCGGCGAATATCACGGCGAATGGACTTGCTTATGGTCTTGTTGAGGTTCCTGTGCACGACACTACTCCGGGTCTCCGGTTTCATATTCCGTCGTGTTTCCAGGAGCCTCAACGTCTCTGCGGATAGCTTGCTACGGCGTGCCTGTCGACTTTTGCTGAAGTGCTGCTCTGCAGTGTCCGTTAGTGCGGATACGAAGCCCGTATACACCTTGTCGATGTCGGCATCCTCCTAATGCTGGTGAGATATAAAAGGGAGACTGAATTAAGGGATATAAAAGGGAGACTGAATTAATCTCCTGCTAATGCTGCACCATCGCACGATGGTGAAGTAGTAGCGGAGTGAAATTCCTTCTCCAATTTCCGACTCACACCTCCTCGCGGTGTATCCTGGAAACTTAGGTGCGTAATACCATAGGTATTACAATCCTAAGGCTGACGAGAGCGGAAGACTCGCCAAGACGTTTGGCCAACGTGGCGTTTTACGGCCAAAACCTCCAATGAAAAGTCCTACAGTACCTCGGCCCCTAGTTCCCAGCGGCCCCGCTATTCCGGATCATCGTGGTGGCGGTCCAGGTTCCGGCGGGGCGAGGGGTGCTAAGAATCCCTGGGTTAGATCTGGCTGCCACACCCAACTACACTTGGCTACCCATAACATACGGACTTTGAGAACGCAAGAGAAACTGGTCGAGCTGGAACAGGAGCTGGCTCATATAAAATGGGACATCCTGGGTCTTTGCGAGGTCAGAAGAAAGGGCGAAGAGACTGAAGTGCTACGTTCCGGCAACCTATTCTACTTCAGAGGAAATCCCCAAAAATCGGAAGGTGGAGTGGGATTTATGGTGAGGCGCAGCCTCGTGAACAGCATCATCGAAATCGACAGCGTGTCGGACAGAGTGGCCTACATCATCATCAGACTGAACAAGCGGTATCAGCTAAAGGTGGTGCAGGTATACGCTCCCACGAGTTCACACGCTGACGACGAGGTGGAGCAGTTTTACGAGGATGTATCCAAAGCCTTAGAAACCAACAAATCTCACTTCCAGTACGTGATGGGAGATTTTAATGCCAAACTGGGCAAGCCTCTGAAGGGAGACAGAGCAGTAGGTCCGTACGGTATCGGTGTCAGGAATCGACGCGGCCAGATGTTGGTCAACTATCTCGAAGCTAACCAGCTCCACGCCATGAATACCTTTTTCCTGAAAAAGGAAAAAAGGAAATGGACGTGGGCCAGCCCTGACGGTTGCACGAGGAACGAGATCGACTTCATACTGGCGGACAGTAAATCGTCGTGTATAGACGTTACTGTCCTTAACCGCTTCGATACTGGCAGCGATCACCGACTAGTGCGAGGTACGCTGAAGCTAAACCTCAAGATGGAACGGCGCAAACTCATCCACAAACCGTTGGCCAAGCTAAACATACCGGACGAGACGCTCGAAAATTTCGAAGCCAAACTCGCGGATGCTTTTAGCTTAGCGCCACGAGATGAGGATGCCTCTATGCTGCTAATGCTGGTCCTGTAACAAGAAAAAAAACGTCAGCTGTACAAAAAACTAGAAAATAATAAGGGCACAACGTACGAAATCGCGCAATACTAGCGTGCTGTCTTCTCATGTCGGATGTCAAAGGGCACATTGTGTCGCTGCGTCAGCGGAATAATTAATAAATTGAGACTTTTAACAGACTAATATAAAAACGTGGTAACGGTTGAAGAGTTCCACTGTCCTCCTCCTGACTCCATCATCAGACCCTCGTTACCAAGTTGAAATTATCATAATATTGTATTGTCACGAGAACTCAATGTGTGTGCAAAGTTTCATAAAAATCGGTTCAGTAGAAGTAGTTGAAAAAGTTGTCGCAAGATTGCACAAGACACAAACAAACAAATATACGGAGTCAAGCTAAATAAAACCGTTTAAAAACATGTATGAATTTGCCACGAACGTAATTCACAATTACTTAAGATCCAGTGATGGCGAGATTTTAAATTCTGAAAATTTTAACTTTTTAAAATGTTTGTGGGGTGTGATTACAACTAATTTATACCTAAGTTTTGTTTTACGACCCCTTTTTACCCGACTATGGCAGAGCCAAAAAGGAGGATAATGTGGTTGGCAGTCTATGTGGCTGGGTATGTACGGATGTTCCACTGTAAGTGCTAAAGTACTCATTCGATTTTGATGATCGTGGTGTCAATCGATTTGTTATGATGGTCCCCTTGTCATAGGGGAATATATTAATATTTAATTTTTTCATAAATTAAAAATGGCGGCCGTGGGACTCCATATTGTCACACTTTAAAAAAATATTTTCTTCAAACCCCACCGAGTGGGGTATCATTGACAAGAGCTTCTAAAGGCGATTTCAAAAATATAAGACACTTAATGGTTTAAACCGAAATGAATAAAATAAAAAATTACAAGCCCACCCGTGGTTCGGATTGCACGTAAAACTGTAGGTCCCTTCAGATTCAGATTCAGATATTTACTTTGCCATATTTATTATTCCCTTCTTACCTTATAGGATAGGATAGGATAGGATGGGATGGGATGGGATGGGATGGGATGAGATAGAATAGGATAGGATCGATTTATCGTATTCCTGAACGAAGCTCGGCCTTCGGCCTCGCCCATAGTTACTTACTGTCTTCGAGAAGGTTATTCGTCTTCCTGAACGCAGCTTGGCCTTCAGCCTCGCCCATAGTTACTTACTGTCTTCGAAATGTTTTATCGTCTTCCTGAACGCAGCTCGGCCTTCGGCCTCGCCCATAGTTACTTGCTGTCTTCGAGAAGGTTTATCGTCTTCTTGAACGCAGCTCGGCCTTCGGCCTCGCCCATGGTTACTTACTGTCTTCGAGAAGGTTTATCGTATTTCTGAACGCATCTCGGCCTTCGGCCTCGCCCATAGTTATTTACTGTCTTCGAGCAGGTTTATCGTCTTCCTGAACGCAGCTCGGCTTTCGGCCTCGCCCATAGTTACTTACTGTCTTCGAGAAGGTTATTTGTCTACCTCAGCTCGGCCTTCGGCCTCGCCCATAGTTACTTACTGTCTTCGAGAAGGTTTATCGACTTCCTGAACGCAGCTCGGCCTTCGGCCTCGCTCATAGTTACTTACTGTCTTCGGGCAGGTTTATCGTCTTCCTGAACGCAGCTCGGCCTTCGGCCTCGCCCATAGTTACTTACTGTCTTCGAGAAGGTTATTCGTCTTCCTGAACGCAGCTCGGACTTCGGCCTCGCCCATAGTTACTTACTGTCTTCGAGAAGGTTTATCGTCTTCTTGACCGCAGCTCGTTTATCGTATTCCTGAACGCAGCTCGGCCTTCGGCCTCGCCCATAGTTACTTACTGTCTTCGAGAAGCTTATTCGTCTTCCTGAACGCAGCTCGGCCTTCAGCCTCGCCCATACTTAATTACTGTCTTCGAGAAGGTTTATCGACTTCCTGAACGCAGCTCGGCTTTCGGCCTCGCCCATAGTTACTTACTGTCTTCGAGAAGGTTTATCGTCTTCTTGAACGCAGCTCGGCCTTCGGCCTCGCCCATGGTTACTTACTGTCTTCGAGAAGGTTTATCGTATTCCTGAACGCAGCTCGGCCTTCGGCCTCACCCATTGTTACTTACTGTCTTCGAGAAGGTTTATCGTCTTCCTGAACGCAGCTCGGCCTTCGGCCTCGCCGGTAGTTACTTACTGTCTTCGAGAAGGTTTATCGTCTTCTTGAACGCAGCTCGGCCTTCGGCCTCGCCCATGGTTACTTACTGTCTTCGAGAAGGTTTATCGTATTCCTGAACGCAGCTAGGCCTTCGGCGTCGCCCATAGTTACTTACTGTCTTCGAGAAGGTTATTCGTCTTCCTGAACGCAGCTCGGCCTTCAACCTCGCCCATAGCTAATTACTGTCTTCGAGAAGGTTTTGTCGACTTCCTGAACGCAGCTCGGCCTTCGGCCTCACCCATAGTTACTTACTGTCTTCGAGAAGGTTTATCGTCTTCTTGAACGCAGCTCGGCCTTCGGCCTCGCCCATAGTTACTTACTGTCTTCGAGAAGGTTATTCGTCTTCCTGAACGCAGCTCGGCCTTCGGCCTCGCCTATAGCTAATTACTGTCTTCGAGAAGGTTTTGTCGACTTCCTGAACGCAGCTCGGCCTTCGGCCTCACCCATAGTTACTTACTGTCTTCGAGAAGGTTTATCGTCTTCTTGAACGCAGCTCGGCCTTCGGCCTCGCCCATAGTTACTTACTGTTTTCGAGAAGGTTTATCGTCTTCTTGAACGCAGCTCGGCCTTCGGCCTCGCCCATAGTTACTTACTCTCTTCGAGAAGGTTTATCGTCTTCCTGAACGCAGCTCGGCCTTCGGCCTCGCCCATGGTTACTTATTGTCTTCGAGAAGCTTATTCGTCTTCCTGAACGCAGCTCGGCCTTCGGCCTCGCCCATAGTTACTTACTGTCTTCGAGAAGGTTTATGGTCTTCTTGACCGCAGCTCGGCCTTCAGCCTCGCCCTCAGATACTTACTTATTCGAGAAGTTTTATTTATGTAATATTACTAAAAAGAATGAAATAAAAAATAAAGTTTAAAAAACTGTAACCCGACTATGGAAAAAAGTAACTATAATTAAAAAAACTAAAAAAATAAAGTTTAAAAAACTGTAACCCGACTATGGAACAAAGTAACTATAATTAAAAAAACTAAAAAAAGTTTCAAAACCTTTACCATAAATAAAATAAACTAAAAAGTAAGAAACAAGATATTTGGGCGCCATGGCAGTGCTTCCCTTCGGACGTTGCTATCATCGTCTTAATGGGTAAGAGCAGTCTTTTGATTTTCCTGTTTATTTAGTTTTATTGAAGTCTTCTGGCAGTTTCACATTAATAACGTTATAATTAAATTGAAATGCCGTAGTCGTGCGTTGTCAGCTATAAAAAAAATGTATCTACTTAACTTTAAATATACGAAAATACTTTTCTTTAGGTTTCCGTATCCCGTACGGATTATATTTAATATTATATTTAAGCCTACGCCGTCTGTCTGTCTGTCTGTCCGTCCGTCTGTCTGTCTGTCCGTCCGTCTGTCTGTCTGTCCGTCCGTCTGTCTGTCTGTCCGTCTGTCTGTCCTACTGCTGTATCTTTGGAACCGTAATAGGTAGACAGTTGAAATTTTCACAGAATTATGTGTTATTTACCTACTACTACTGAGTAACTCTAATGAATAAATGAAAGGTTATAGGATTATATTATTGTGGCCGATTGCTGTTGTATGAGTCGAGGCAAAATCTTATCTTTACCTGCCTTAATCCTCCTCTGACTTAATCTCAGGATAGAATATCTGCTAAGCAGTTCCGTATATGCCAGCTTCTCGCGAAAACATCTACGGTGCATAATGTAATAGAATTTACTTTGCATTTTCTCTATAGATTTTACATATTTGTCATAAAAAGGGTTCCATACTGCCGTGGCATATTCGAGTTGCGATCGAATAAGGGTATTGTAAATGTAGATATAAGTCTGGGTACTCCTGAAGTTCACTGCTGTTACCCAATAAGACGATGATAGCAACGTCCGAAGGGAAGCACTGCCATGGCGCCCAAATATCTTGTTTCTTACTTTTTAGTTTATTTTATTTATGGTAAAGGTTTTGAAACTTTTTTTAGTTTTTTTAATTATAGTTACTTTTTTACCCGACTATGGCAGAGCCAAAAAGGAGGGTAATGTGGTTGGCAGTCATTGTGGCTGGGTATGTACGGATGTTCCACCGTAAGTGCTAAAGTACTCATTCGATTTTGATGATCGTGGTGTCAATCGATTAGTTATGATGGTCCCCTTGTCATAGGGTACCAAATTTTTTCATAAATTAAAAATGGCGGCCGTGGGACTCCATATTGTCACACTTTAAAAAATTATTTTCTTCAAACCCCACCGAGTGGGGTATCATTGTCAAGAGCTTCTAAAGGCGATTTCAAAAATATAAGACACTTAATGGTTTAAACCAAAATGAATTAAATAAAAAATTATAAGCCCACCCATGGTTCGGATTGCACGTAAAACTGTAGGTCCCTTCAGATTCAGATTCAGATATTTACTTTGCCATATTTATTATTCCCTTCTTACCTTATAGGATAGGATAGGATAGGATGGGATGGGATGGGATGGGATGGGATGGGATGGGATAGAATAGGATAGGATCGATTTATCGTATTCCTGAACGAAGCTCGGCCTTCGGCCTCGCCCATAGTTACTTACTGTTTTCGAGAAGGTTATTCGTCTTCCTGAACGCAGCTCGGCCTTCGGCCTCGCCCATAGTTCCTTACTGTCTTCGAAATGGTTTATCGTCTTCCTGAACGCAGCTCGGCCTTCGGCCTCGCCCATAGTTACTTACTGTCTTCGAGAAGGTTTATCGTCTTCTTGAACGCAGCTCGGCCTTCGGCCTCGCCCATGGTTACTTACTGTCTTCGAGAACGTTTATCGTATTCCTGAACGCAGCTCGGCCTTCGGCCTCGCCCATAGTTATTTACTGTCTTCGAGCAGGTTTATCATCTTCCTGAACGCAGCTCGGCTTTCGGCCTCGCCCAAAGTTACTTACTGTCTTCGAGAAAGTTATTTGTCTACCTGAACGCAGCTCGGCCTTCGGCCTCGCCCATAGTTACTTACTGTCTTCGAGAAGGTTTATCGACTTCCTGAACGCAGCTCGGCCTTCGGCCTCGCTCATAGTTACTTACTGTCTTCGAGCAGGTTTATCGTCTTCCTGAACGCAGCTCGGCCTTCGGCCTCGCCCATAATTACTTACTGTCTTCGAGAAGGTTATTCGTCTTCCTGAACGCAGCTCGGTCTTCGGCCTCGCCCATAGTTACTTACTGTCTTCGAGAAGGTTATTCGTCTTCCTGAACGCAGCTCGGACTTCGGCCTCGCCCATAGTTACTTACTGTCTTCGAGAAGGTTTATCGTCTTCTTGAACGCAGCTCGTTTATCGTATTCCTGAACGCAGCTCGGCCTTCGGCCTCGCCCATAGTTACTTACTGTCTTCGAGAAGCTTATTCGTCTTCCTGAACGCAGCTCGGCCTTCAGCCTCGCCCATAGTTAATTACTGTCTTCGAGAAGGTTTATCGACTTCCTGAACGCAGCTCGGCTTTCGGCCTCGCCCATAGTTACTTACTGTCTTCGAGAAGGTTTATCGTCTTCTTGAACGCAGCTCGGCCTTCGGCCTCGCCCATGGTTACTTACTGTGTTCGAGAAGGTTTATCGTATTCCTGAACGCAGCTCGGCCTTCGGCCTCACCCATAGTTACTTACTGTCTTCGAGAAGGTTTATCGTCTTCCTGAACGCAGCTCGGCCTTCGGCCTCGCCCATAGTTACTTACTGTCTTCGAGAAGGTTTATCGTCTGCTTGAACGCAGCTCGGCCTTCGGCCTCGCCCATAGTTACTTACTGTCATCTAGAAGGTTTATCGTCTTCTTGAACGCAGCTCGGCCTTCGGCCTCGCCCATGGTTACTTACTGTCTTCGAGAAGGTTTATCGTATTCCTGAACGCAGCTCGGCCTTCAGCCTCGCCCATAGTTACTTACTTAACAAAAGCGTACAGAACGAATAGCACGGCGGGTCTCCCGGTCCTTGCGGGTGTCCTGCCTGGGGACCTGGAGGTTCTGCAAGCCGGCCGCACGTGGCGCGCGAGGGAGCTTGCAGGCAGTCGGGAGGAATTCTCGAGGACAAGGCGGGAAATTAGGCGAGAAGTACTATCCATTTGGCAGGAGAGATGGGATACAGCTAGCACGGGCAGACACCTATACAGATTTTTCCCTGGCGTCGGAGAAAGATTGAGCAGCCACTGGGTGCATCCGGACCAACGAACGTCCCAGCTCCTCACGGGGCACGGCAACTTTCGGGGCAAACTGCATGACATGGGTCTGGCCGAAAGCGAGATGTGTGAGTGTGGGAATGGTAGGGAGGATGCCGACCATGCGCTTTGGCACTGTGCGCGGTATGAGATCGAAAGAGATTGTATGATAGCAGAGGTGACCAAAAGGAGCGGCGGCCCGGTGTATTATACTGACCTAATGTCGTCGGAGGAGAACTTCTCTGCTTTCAGGAGGTTCGCAGCCGGGTGGTTCAGGAAGCGGGCAGACCTAGGGGCTGATCGAACGTTTACCGATGAACCAACGACGGGGGACGAGCACGCTGGGGACCAGGACAACCGTGACAGGGCGGGACATGCAGCGCAAGACGGACTAGACGGGACGGGACGTGGGGGCGACGTGCAGCCCGAGGGGTGACGGCTTACCTACCTCAGCCCTTGCCAAAAAGAACAGTGGCCGAAAATCAGAACAGCAGAAGACGTCGTAGCCGAAAAGAGCAGCGGCAAAAGAGGGGTGGCTGCCTGCGCCCCCACGACGCAGGACGAGGCATGGTGGGCCAAAACTAGATGACCAGGTGAGGCGCGAAGACCGACTGACGCATGCAGACGCCGGGGCGATTCGGGACGCGAGGACCGGGGCGACAAGTCGCTGTTTGTGACGTTGTCTCCCATCAGGGACGCAGACTGACGGACGCAAGACGTAGATGGGGACAATCTCCGGAGTCGGTGTACTCTAAGGGGGGGACTCAGAACGCCTTTATGAGTCCCTCCAACGGGGGGCTGGACCGCACTCAATGCGCGTCACCGGGACCAGATTGGTGGTATCCCGGCAGCGGGCCTCCCTGCGTGCAACGATCTTCAAATGATTGTCCCATGATGAAGTCGTGACACAGTGTGGGTGCTATGGCCGCAAGGCTGGTGCGCTCGGGTCAGTGGCGGGTGAATCAGTTACTTACTGTCTTCGAGAAGGTTTATCGTCTTCTTGAACGCAGCTCGGCCTTCGGCCTCGCCCATGGTTACTTACTGTCTTCGAGAAGGTTTATCGTATTCCTGAACGCAGCTAGGCCTTCGGCGTCGCCCATAGTTACTTACTGTCTTCGAGAAGGTTATTCGTCTTCCTGAACGCAGCTCGGCCTTCAGCCTCGCCCATAGCTAATTACTGTCTTCGAGAAGGTTTTGTCGACTTCCTGAATGCAGCTCGGCCTTCGGCCTCACCCATAGTAACTTACTCTCTTCGAGAAGGTTTATCGTCTTCCTGAACGCAGCTCGGCCTTCGGCCTCACCCATAGTTACTTACTGTCTTCGAGAAGGTTATTCGTCTCCCTGAACGCAGCTCGGCCTTCGGCCTCGCCCATGGTTACTTACTGTCTTCCAGAAGGTTTATCGTATTCCTGAACGCAGCTCGGCCTTCGGCCTCGCCCATAGTTACTTACTGCCTTCGAGAAGGTTATTCGTCTTCCTGAACGCAGCTCGGCCTTCGGCCCCGCCAATAGTTACTTACTGTCTTCGAGATGGTTTATCGTCTTCTTGGACGCAGCTGGGCCTTCGGCCTCGGCCATGGTTACTTACTGTCTTCGAGAAGGTTTATCGTCTTCCTGAACGCAGCTCGGCCTTCGGCCTCGCCCATAGTTACTTACTGTCTTCGAGAAGGTTTATCGTCTTCTTGAACGCAGCTCGGCCTTCGGCCTCGCCCATGGTTACTTACTGTCTTCGAGAAGGTTTATCGTATTCATGAACGCAGCTAGGCCTTCGGCGTCGCCCATAGTTACTTACTGTCTTCGAGAAGGTTATTCGTCTTCCTGAACGCAGCTCGGCCTTCAGCCTCGCCCATAGCTAATTACTGTCTTCGAGAAGGTTTTGTCGACTTCCTGAACGCAGCTCGGCCTTCGGCCTCACCCATAGTTACTTACTGTCTTCGAGAAGGTTTATCGTATTCATGAACGCAGCTAGGCCTTCGGCGTCGCCCATAGTTACTTACTGTCTTCGAGAAGGTTATTCGTCTTCCTGAACGCAGCTCGGCCTTCAGCCTCGCCCATAGCTAATTACTGTCTTCGAGAAGGTTTATCGTCTTCTTGAACGCAGCTCGGCCTTCGGCCTCGCCCATAGTTACTTACTCTCTTCGAGAAGGTTTATCGTCTTCCTGAACGCAGCTCGGCCTGCGGCCTCGCCCATGGTTACTTATTGTCTTCGAGAAGCTTATTCGTCTTCCTGAACGCAGCTCGGCCTTCGGCCTCGCCCATAGTTACTTACTGTCTTCGAGAAGGTTTATGGTCTTCTTGACCGCAGCTCGGCCTTCGGCCTCGCCCTCAGTTACTTACTTATTCGAGAAGTTTTATTTATGTAATATTACTAAAAAGAATGAAATAAAAAATAAAGTTTAAAAAACTGTAACCCGACTATGGAAAAAAGTAACTAAAATTAAAAAAACTAAAAAAATAAAGTTTAAAAAACTATAACCCGACTATGGAAAAAAGTAACTATAATTTAAAAAACTAAAAAAAGTTTCAAAACCTTTACCATAAATAAAATAAACTAAAAAGTAAGAAACAAGATATTTGGGCGCCATGGCAGTGCTTCCCTCCGGGCGTTGCTATCATCGTCTTATTGGGTAAGAGCAGTCTTTTGATTTTCCTGTTTATTTAGTTTTATTGAAGTCTTCTGGCAGTTTCACATTAATAACGTTATAATTAAATTGAAATGCCGTAGTCGTGCGTTGTCAGCTATAAAAAAAATTTATATAATTAACTTTAAATATACGAAAATACTTTTCTTTAGGTTTCCGTATCCCGTACGGATTATATTTAATATTATATTTAAGCCTACGCCGTCTGTCTGTCTGTCCGTCCGTCTGTCTGTCCGTCCGTCTGTCTGTCCTACTGCTGTATCTTTGGAACCGTAATATGTAGACAGTTGAAATTTTCACAGAATTATGTGTTATTTACCTACTACTACTGAGTAACTCTAATGAATAAATGAAAGGTTATAGGATTATATTATTGTGGCCGATTGCTGTTGTATGAGTCGAGGCAAAATATTATCTTTACCTTCCTCCCTCATTCCCTCTTCCCCTCCATCACTCCCTCACTCCCTCACTCCCTCTCTTCCCCTTCGCAAAATTAACAACGAGATGCCGTCAATCAAGCATAATTTTTTTTTATAGCTGACAACGCACGACTACGGCATTTCAATTTAATTATAACGTTATTAATGTGAAACTGCCAGAAGACTTCAATAAAACTAAATAAACAGGAAAATCAAAAGACTGCTCTTACCCAATAAGACGATGATAGCAACGTCCGAAGGGAAGCACTGCCATGGCGCCCAAATATCTTGTTTCTTACTTTTTAGTTTATTTTATTTATGGTAAAGGTTTTGAAACTTTTTTTAGTTTTTTTAATTATAGTTACTTTTTTCCATAGTCGGGTTACAGTTTTTTAAACTTTTTTTTTTTTCCATAGTCGGGTTACAGTTTTTTAAACTCTTTTTTCCATAGTCGGGTTACAGTTTTTTAAACTTTATTTTTTACTATGAAGTAACATTAGTAAATGTAAATACGACCTTCATTCAAAGCAATATCAGTACATTTCTCCAAGACCAAGTGACATTACGACATTTGTTGCTCAGTATTGCTCACGTTTTAAAAATTATTGTGGAGTGTAATCACCATAATCTGTATTTATGTTTTTACGACCAACCGTTCTTCGTACATTTTATATTATACGACCTGCACGGTTAGCTGTTACAAACAATTAGAGTTATACATACCGTCTTTTCTAAAAAAACTTAATTAAACTAGTAAAAAAATTGGGCGTAAAAGATTTTTTTTGAGGCACTGATTTTTTTCAAATAATTAGATTGATAGAGCGCAAAAAATGAAGTAGGGCTCCATTCTTAACTCATTTTCGTCAAAATGGCTTTTACGACCTTTGTTGCCGGAACCATCGTATACGGGACACAGGATAGGCTTACTAAAATTCACTTCCGGCTACGCTAAGATGTGGCTCCCATACAAATCGAATTGTTCCAAGCGCCGAAATAAAGGGCGGCGGGGGGCGACGGCGCGGCGCGGAAGGGGTTAGTAGCGCGTCTCGCGCAGACTGGCAGCGCGGCGGCGGAGGCGCGGGACGCGGCGCGGGGTGCGGTCTAGCGGAGCGCGGTGTGTGTATGCATTGTCTCGGCAGAGTTTCTTATTTAATTCGACTCATAATATTATGTAGGTTAACTTCGTTAGGTATCTATTTGATTAATTTTAGGTGCAAACCTATGCAAAAGTGTTTTTGCGAGTCGATGTTAGCGGATATTTACTTAACTGAAGTTCCTATTTGATTTAAGTTAATTGATCGTATGTTTATTATATTGTACCACAGATTACTTAATAGTTACTTCGTAACAGATGAATCTCTCCATAGAAAAAGTTACATACCTTCGGCTTTAATAGCCTAAACTTTTACATCGCCAGTCGCTGCGTGCGAAAATGTACCTAAACGAAAGAGCGTAAAGTGATTATTGCTTTGCAGCTGCGCGCGGACGCGGGGCCTTTAAGCAAACTTGGTGACGCTAGGGCTGCTACTTTCGATGAAAATATCAATGCATTATATTGTAAAGAGAAAATATGTGTGAATGTTTGTTCGCGAGCTACAGCACAGATTTAAAAATGTTTTTTTACTGTTAGATAGGTAACTATCTTTTTTTTTTATTTAACATATAGGCTACTACTAACTTATACCCGCGGCTTCGCCCTCGTTAAAATATATTAGAGGAAGAAATTAGTTCACCCCGAAAATACTTCAGGTAATCCTACCTACTTACCTACTACCCCTGTAATGTTACCTGTACGCATGCTTATCTAACTGATTTTATTCGGTATATATTAAAAATACATCTGCCAAGCGAATCCGGACTTATTGCCGGCGGAAATTACTTCCAATCGACCTTTACATACACATTTCTGCTTGGCAGAAGGCGGACTTATTATATAAGGAAGCCGACGTCTGCTTTAAAGCAGATGAAAGCGCGGACCGCACGTGTCAGTCTTATTAGACTGAGCGGCGGCGGCGTGTTGCGGCGGCGCGGCGCGGGGCACTAACAAAAGAGTTGTAAGTGTTGGAGTGATATAATTAATATATGTCCGTGTCCACTTAACTTGAGTCTCGGTGTGTGGGAGCTAAAGTAAACGCAACAGTTTAGGTTAATACTTTATATTGCCCACGAGTACAACGTAAGCGCGAGCCGGATGCTCAGACGCAGTGCATGTATACACGTTAAGTTGCTTACCCGAAGACTGAGGAGCTGGGGCGACGTGGTGGTACTAGTAGGGCACGTAAGTCCGCTGGCGCGTGGGGGAAAGTGCCCCACCTTGCTGCACTGTCATGAAATGTGCAATGTGCCCAATGAGTCACCGCCACATCACTCCATCCCCAAAAAAAACTTAAAGAAAAACTATACAATTTCCTTCAACAAAAATTTCAATTACAATTAAGTGTTTTACTTTACTAAATATGTACTATGGTCAAGTCGATATTAACAATCGAACACACTGTACTGTGGTTTACTGTGGCGTTTATCGATATGCGCGCGCGAAACGCTTGCTGAGTCAGATTTCGTCGTAACGAGTGCATCGCTCGCCTGCAGCTATGTACCTACTCGCTTATGCATTTATATGACAAATTGCACAGAATGTTTACAATTATTTTTACATACGTCAGTAACCTACTAATTTCATTTTCTTAACAGTGTTACTTAGTATACAATTTCTTTGCGTGTCAGTCGGTCAATTCCGAGGTGACCTATATTTCAATTTTGCTGACCAGGTGCGAAACATTTCGAACAATATCGAGAATTGTTTTTGCATGCATTGATAACTTACTAAACTACGAGTACATTTATTTAACCGGGTCACAGAGTATGCACTTTTTTGTATGGTGACTCACTGAGGTGACCTACAAATTTTTGCACATCATCTCGAGGATTTCGTTTTGCATACGTTAATACCCTACTGAAATACATTATTCTTTAACGGGGCCACCGAGTATACACTTTTTGGTATGTCACTTGGTCAACGTTATGTGGCCTGCCTCTCGCCCTATTTCTTATAAGATAAATACAAGATACATTTCAGAATTTATCGTTACAATTGTTACATTAATCGCATGTGTTTCATTTTTGTACAAAATACAGCACTGCCTTTCCTAAATCGGGACAGAATATTAAGCCTATTCGTCTTGAGAATTAAGTAAAAATGTTGAGCAAAGTATATTTTACAAGTTGCCTCAACTACCTATGTTTACATTTAAATTTACACGTTTACGTTACAGCTAATATTAACGTTAATATTCTTAAGATTATCTTAGCGCTTATTACAATTACTCTGCATAATATCAGGTTCCGATACTCTTTATTTGAAATTTCTTCTCAGTAGAAGTAAATACATTAATTAAAAATAGTTAACAGAATCTGACCGGTGATTTGATGACTCGGCCGCTGCGAGTGCTTATCGGAACTGATCTAGTAATGTCATCAGCTGCAGCGTCGGTGTCGATTACACCGTCTGCCGGGACTGGCGGGGAATGCGCTTGCTGCGCAGTGCGAATCACGCCAGCCTGTTGCTGTGCGGCGTCTTGTGCGCTCTTATTGTTTAGTATGAAAGCTGGTTTGAGTCGATCGATACCGACCGCTTTCTTTCCTTGTGGTAACTCAACAATAAAATACTTCTCGCATCGCTTTATGACCTTGAATGGACCCGCGTACGGAGGGATCAACGGTTTCGTTACATGGTCGTTTCTTACGAAGACATGTGCAGTCTTATTTAGGTCCGCATGTATGAAAGTGGAGTTTTGTCGTGCTTCTCGAGCTGGCACCGGTGCTATACCTTCGGTATGCATACGGAGCCTATCAACGAAGCTTTCACCTACCTCATCTGTTAGATTTGAGTGTTTAAAGAAGTCTCCTGGGAGTCGCAACTGCGTGCCGTATACCAACTGTGCGGCGCTTACGTCCGCATTTTCACGCAATGCGGCTCGTAAGCCCATCAGTACTGTGGGCAATTCTTCAGCCTAATTTTCGGTGTTGCAGCGGGCCATCAGTGAGGCTTTTAGTCCCCTATGGAATCGCTCAACTTTGCCATTGGCTTTTGGATTATACGCCGTCGTGCGTATCTTCTTCATCCCCATTATTTTACTAAGTGAAAAGAAAAGATCTGATTCGAAATTACGACCTTGGTCAGTCGTGATACGGATTGGACAACCAAAACGCGTGATCCAATTCTCATATACGACTCTCGCTGATGTTTCGGCGGACTGGTCCGAAACTGGTACTGCTTCTGGCCATGACGTACCCCTATCTATGATCGTGACTATATATCTGGATCCGTTTGATATGGGTAGTGGTCCGACTAAGTCATGTACATGTATATGCTCGAAGCGCCCAGACTCCTCAAATGTCCCTAAAGGTGAATGCGTGTGTCTGGTCACTTTAGACTTCTGACATTGTATGCACGATTTTGTCCACTTACCAATGTCGCTATTCATGCTAGGCCAATAATACCGCTGAGCTACCAGACGTCGCGTACCGCGAGTTCCTGGGTGAGAAATTCCGTGCACAATATTAAATACTTGCGTACGAAATTGCTCAGGTATGTATGGTCTCACATTACCATCTTGGATGTTACAGTACAATGTTACTTGAGAATCGCCAGTAGGTATGTTTAACCTCGTGACTGGGGAAGGGTCTTTAACCGTTATCTCCTGTAACCGTTTATCAGTGATTTGCTTGACAGCCAGTTCTGTCCAGTCCAGCGGTGACGGACAGCTAATAGAATTTATTCTACTCATTGCGTCAGCCGCCGCGTTGTCTACACCCGATATGTGCACTAAACGCGCGCAATACTGAGAAATGAATCCCAACTGTCGGATTCGTCTCGGAGTATCGTTGTCGCTTGCACCGTTTTGGTATGTATAGATTAGTGGCTTGTGATCTGTCTGGATCGTGAGATCTCGACCTTCTATGAGTCGTCTGAAGTGTTTAACGGATAAATAAATACCTAACAACTCTCTGTCGAATGTGGAATATTTCTCTTGCGCTGGACTGAGCGCCTTTGAGAAAAATCCCAAGGGTTGTTTTACACCTTTGTTATCCTGGCATAGCGCTCCTCCGACACATGTAGAGGACGCGTCTGTCATCAGATATAGTTCCCCGTCCGGAGACGGGAAAGCTATGGCAGTAGCTTCCTTTATGCTCTCCCGGCTCCTTTCGAACGCTTCTATCGTCGTGGGTGTCCATTCTATGACCGTTTTGTCGTTTTTTTTCTTGGACCCCACCAGATACGCGTTTAGAAGTCGCTGATGGTCCGTCGCGTCCTTTACACTGTCGCGGTAAAAGTTTATTAGACCTAAGTACTGCCTCAACTGCTTGACCGTGGACGGGCGGGGGTAACTTGTTATCGTTTCTATTTTCTCGGGCAAAGGTAGGATGCCGTCCTTCGACACCTCATACCCAAGGTAGGCCAATGAAGTACAGTTGAATGAGCATTTCTAAACATTCAGCTACACTCCGTACCTGTTAAGTCGCTCTAGTACCATTTTAACCTGCGCTGTGTGCTCCGCTTGTGTCTCGGAGGCTATCAAAACATCATCTAGGTAAATGAAAGCGAAATCTAGCCCGTGTAACACCATCTGCATGAACCTCTGGAACGTCTGACCGCTATTTCGTAGGCCAAAAGTCATCCTAGGAAACTCAAACAATCCAAATGGCGTTATTATAGCTGTTTTTTCTATGTCTTTCTCTAGGACCGGAATCTGATAGTATGCGCGTTTCATGTCAAGTTTCGTAAAAACAGTTTTATTATAGGCTAAATACATAAAATCTTGTAATCTAGGTATGGGGTATCGATTTGGCTTAGTCACTAAATTCAAGCGTCTGTAGTCCCCACACAAACGTAAATCTCCATTACTTTTCACCACCACTTGGAGAGGACTGGCCCAAGGAGATTTCGACGGACGGCATATGCCTTGTTCCAGCATGTCTTCAAAATCTTTTTTGACCTTATTTTACCTGTCCGGCGGGAGAGGTCTAGCTCTCGCGTACACTGGGGGACCAGTCTTCTCGATGTGGTGCACAGTGTCATGTAATGGGACCTCGTTGACAATATTCGATGTAGAACTTAACCTAGGGTACTCACGCAATAGTTCGTGTAGTGGTTCCGCACTATTCAGTGTCTGTACGCACGTGTTAAGTTCACTCCTGTCTATCACACAACACACTTCGAGCGTAGTGGTGTTGTCCACGAGTCTTTTTCTCCTCAAGTCCACTAAGAGATTATGGTAGCTAAGAAAGTCCGCGCCTAAAATCGGGATTGCTACATCGGCGACGATGAATGTCCACCTATACGGTCGCCGGAGCCCTAAATTTAGCACTAGTGTCCTATCACCATATGTCTTTATGGGCGTACCGTTCGCCGCATAAAGTACGCGTTCTTCTGCTGCTACCCGTGTCTTCCCCGTCGCAGGTAATACGGATACTCCTGCGCCCGTGTCCACGAGGAAAGACAACCCTGTCTCCCGGTCTCGCACCTTGAGTCGGCTGTTGGGGCAGTGCAGAGAGCAGAGGTCTGCCGACGTGGGCCGCTGCTCGTTGTTTAGTTTCCCGAAAGCTTCGTCCACGCGCACGGTTGCTTGCATGACCGCGCCTTCTCCCTGTACTTGAAGTGAGCCGGGCACAGCCAGTTGGGGTCAGCTGCTGCGCGCTTCTCTTGCCAGCGTGATCGGCTGGCGCTTCGTGATGTCCTCGGGCCCGTCTGCGATCTCGAACGCTCGCGTGCTACGCGGCTTCGGTCGGCCTTTATCTCGCAGATGTCGGTTGTCAGCTGCGCGAGTTGTCTGGACATTTCTGCTATGGTGTCCTCCAGTTTTGACGACGCTGACCGCCATGACCTTAGTTTTGTCCCGTTTCATCTTCAGACCAACCTTCATCGACGCTGTATAAAGGTCTTCCAGCATGATCTGAAGCTGATCTCGGGAATTTGACAGAAGAACAATGTCATCGGCGAAACGCAGATGACTGAGAAGATCTCCATTCACGTTTATACCCATGTTGTCCCACTCAAGCATCTTGAACGAGACAACGCTAACTAAATAAAATGGATATTTTTGGTATGATATGAATGCAATACATTCTCGATGATTTAAGTTCATGTATCAACATTATATTCATGATTCCAGATTCCACCTAAAGTGCATGAGGACATGCACGATTGCAGGAAGGCCGAATGTGATAGTACCAGAATAAGACGACTAAAATATGGGCTACAAAAGTAAGCTTACTCCGACCCACAAACGATTTTACAAGCTCACAGAACGTACCATTTGAAAAGTGAGCGAGACAGATATGTCTCCAATAAATATTTCAAAGTGTGAGCGAGAGAGACAGGACTTGATTAAATAATTGAAAATATCTTGAATGTTCGATGTTAACGAAGAAAAACGTATCATGAACACGGACGGAAATCGGATGCTAGAGGGATACTCTCGCTGGTTTTTTCGGACGACCGTTGCGGTAGAACGAGCGAAGGCGAGGCGGATCTGTTTTTGCGGTAATAGAAGAGACGAGGGAGAACTCGGGTATGATCTCTTGAGCCGTGATGATGAGCCGTGTTATTCTAACCATTTGAATAATTGAATATCGATGCTATGTTATGTTCTCGGCGATACTTGGACGGGTGGCCCAGGCTACTACGGTAGCTCGGCGTGCGCCGCCCGGTCCGCCATTTTTATATGTAACGTGTTGCCGCCGTTTGTTAGGTTATTATTATTATTATTATTTTATCCATTTATTTCCACATTTCTTTTTATACAAATTATACATTTTTTTTTTTTAATTAAAACCTAAAATTAATATAAAAACAAACGGAGTTTCCACCACCGGCGGCGGGGCGAGCCCAGGCTACCGATGGTCGGGTCCCAAAGAGAGGAACCTCCGGACGATGCGTGCAGTGTCGAGCAGGGCTGCCTTCTGGATCTGGCCCTTGACCCAACCACTCAGCGAGAGCCTCTTAAGGTGGTCATCGAGGCTCTTCGCTATCAGCCCATGCGCTGATACGACTATGGGCACAACGATCGTCGAGTCGACGGGCCACATTTTGGTAACCTCGTGCTGCAGATCCAGATACTTCAGCATCTTCTCTGCTTCCTTACTGACGAGGTTACCATCGTGCGGCACGGCGATATCGACGAGCGTTGCACGCCTCGCCTCCCGGTCCACTATCACAATATCAGGTCTATTCGCAAGAATAGTCCTATCTGTAATAATGGACCGGTCCCAGTAGAGTGTGACATGACCGTTCTCGAGAACTGGCGGTGGATTGTACTTATAGTAAGGCACCTCGGTACCCACAAGGTTTAACTTTAAGGCAAGTTGCTGGTGGATAATCCTGGCTACTAGGTTGTGTCTATGCAGATACTCGGTGTTGGCAAGCTGCGAACAACCGGAAATCACATGTCTGAGGGACTCGCCAGGTTGGTGGCAGGCGCGGCAGATGTCAATGGTGCCGTCCTTCATTATGTGTTTCCTATAGTTGTTCGTCTTGACAACCTCATCTTGTATTGCAAAGACAAAACCCTCGGTTTCCCCGAAGAGGTCCCCGAAGCGTAGCCAGTGCACGGAAGCAAGTTGGTCTACATCCGGTCCCGTGAGAGACCGGAAGTACCTACCGTGCAGCTCCTTGCCTTTCCATACTTCCATGCGGTCCTCAGTGCTCAGTACAACCGGCTTCCGCCAGTTCTCTTTTCCCATGCTCAGCGGGGTAAGACCTTTATCGCTGGTGACGACATCGCGGTGCATCTCACAAACATCAGTCTTTTCCAAAAAGTACTGACGGAGATTGCATACCTCGCGGTTGTGCAGGTTCTTGGCATTTAACATACCTCGACCCCCACACTTCCGCGGGATATACAACCTCATGACCGATGATCGTGGGTGGTGCATACGGGATTTCGTCATCAGCGTCCTGACCTTTCTGTCCAGCGAGTCCAATTCGGTCTGAGTCCATCTGAGAATACCGAAGGTATATACGAGCACAGGCATGACCCAACCGTTATAGGCACGAATTTTATTGCCGCCTGACAAAAGGCTATTTAGCACTTTTGTAAGACGGTGAAAAAACTTTTCCTTAACTGATTGTTTCATGTCCGTATCCCGTATGTTGAGAGCCTCCGATATTCCCAGATATTTATAGGTTTCGTCTTCGGAGAGAGCTCGAACATTCATGGACTCCGACAACTGTATGCCGCCGGAGTTCACGATCACACCTCGTTCCACATGGATGGTCCCACATTTTTCCAAGCCGAACTCCATTCCAATGTCGTTGCTGAGGCCTTCAGTTATCTTCATCATCGACATTAGTTCGGTGTCTGACTTGGCAAACAGTTTGAGGTCATCCATATAAAATAAGTGCGATATTCGAGAGCCTCCTCTTCGAAGACAGTAGCCCAGCTCTGAGTCCTCAAGCAGAGTGCTAAGAGGGTTCAGAGCCAGACAAAACCAAAGCGGACTCAGACTGTCTCCCTGGAAGATCCCCCGCCGTATGGGAATCCGGTCGTCTGCAACCGAAGTCCGTTGGCCACATGGCACACGAAGGATAGTACTCCATTGTCCCATACATGCGCCAAGGAATTGACAGATATTCGTGTCAGTTTTGTATAGTTCTAGTATCCTTAGCAACCACGTATGGGGCACGGAGTCAAAAGCCTTCCTGTAGTCTATCCAGGCAGCAGACAGGTTCTTTCGATTGCGTCGGACCTGCTGACAAACGGTCATGTCTATGAGGAGCAGCTCGTTAGTACCGCGGGAACCAGCCCGACATCCATTCTGAGCAACGGACAAGATGTTATTGTCCTTTATGTGAATTGATATTTTGTGTGTCAGAATGGATGTCAGGAGCTTGTAGATGGTAGGCAAGCAAGTGATTGGTCTGTAATTTTTGGGTTCCGCAGTGCTACCAGATTTATGGAGCAGGTGGGTGACACCAGTGGTCATGAATTCCGGGAGAACCCGACGTTCGAGGGCATCCTGGAATTGAACAGCCAAGCGGGAGTGGCAGCTTCTGAACCATTTCAGCCAGAAGTTCTGCAATCCGTCCGGCCCTGGAGATTTCCAGTTCAGTGCCAGGCGGATTGCAGATTATTATTATTATTTTTTTTTTTTTTTTATGGAAACTGACACGGTTGGCTTACATCACCTACAACATCCGCGATGTCAGCCCACAACACCGGGTGAACCTGCGCCACGTCAGTACTTCCCCTCGGTCGTGCCGGCCACACCGAACTGGACGGAAAACACAAACTATTTACATAGCCGCTTCGACCGACCTTTCATTCAGTGCGGTGGTACCAAACCGGGCGGGTTAAACCCTACCACCTACTAATATAGGAAGGGAGTCATATCCCTTAGTCGCCTTTTACGACATACACGGGGAGAGATGCAGTGGAGCTATTCTTTTAAAGTACCGGCCCCACACGGTACAAAATATTGTTATTGCCACAATATCAGCGAGAATAAAAGTTAACTACGCCTAAACAAAAAACACTCTAGCCCTAATAAACTAACTAGCTATAACAAATATAGGTAACTATTCCTTATCCTACCTTCCTAATCCAATACAGGCAATAATATTAACTGGTTAGTAAATGCTATCATGAGAGTCGATCTTATTATCTACGTGGTAAGGACTATATTCCCTAAACCACTCGCTCCGCTGAAAAGGCCATCTGTGAGAGTGACGTCGCGTCAGTCAGTCGATGCAATGCAACGCGCGCGCATACCGCAAATATATAAAATATCGCATTCAAACTCGCAAACCAAAAAATACACAAAATAAACATAAAAAACAAAAAACCATGGTCAAGACCTATAAACCAATATAAATAAATATAAATATACATGAACTATCCCTTTGGCTCTGGAAGCATTAACCAAAACAATCCCTCTACTACACCAGGTGGCGCGCCGCGATCGGCGCCGGCGCATTACTCTCGAAAAAAAATCATTTTGGAAGATTTTTCCATGAAACTTAATGAACTAACATATGGATTGTATTTACAGATAAATATTCTAGCTATAAATAGTATTTTTATATATATATTGCATATTATTATTTTGTAAAGTTGTGTTATATGAAAATCGCGACCTGTCTCAGATTTTTTATTTTTATAAATTTATTAGACCGGAAATCGGTCACATAGTATTTTTATTATAAACACTAATAAATAACGGACCTAATCATACCTTTCTTGTGTATCAGCAGCCCCCGTGTCAACCACAATAAAATTTTGAATTCGCAAAAAATGTTGGCAAAAAAAACACTTTCACCAAGTTTCTAGGCGAAACCTAGGTCACAAAAATGGCTCATTTCTCGTAAATTTACGACATGCAAGCACTAAGCGGCACATATTATTCAACTAGAAGAACTAAGGAACATTTCTGTCACCTCACTTTCTCCAAAAAACCGATTTATTTTGAGAAACAAGCTTCTCAAAACAGGCAAAATTACGTACGGCGAGACCTAGGTCACGAAAATGGCTTGTTTCTCGTAAATGTACGACATGTAAGCACTAAACGGCATATATTATTCAACTAGAAGAACTAATGAACATTTCTGTCACCTCACTTTCTCCAAAAAACCGATTTATTTTGAGAAACAAGCTTTGACAACAACAACAAACAGGAAAAAATTGTCAGTATGGAGTAGGACTTTTCTTCGACTTTTTACGTAAAATGCATCTCAACTCAGTACAAACAAATGTACTCACTAAGTCCGGAATATAATGAAAAAGAGAAAAAACATCACTTACCGGTCCATTCTTCTGTATTTGGTGAACAAACTCAACGAACATTCACTACACCGACCCACAACTCCCACTTGGCAAATGACGACAGATATGATATTTTTTTCCTACTCTGTCGGCTCGTTACAGTCTTGGGTAATGATAGTGTTGGTAGCTCAATTTTGTCAACTTTATAGTATGTCTCTTTGTAGTAATACTACCATAGTAGATTGTGTAGGGAAAAATTATTTTTCGGCCCATGCAGCGGTTTGGAGCGGTGGCGGGTTAATATTGACCGCTCCATAGATGACGGTAATGCTCGGCGGGCAATATTGCCCGCTCCAGTGACAAAGGATAAAAATAAATCTGAGTGTCACAGTTAAGTGCCCAGTAGCGGTGAGTACATGTTTTATTGAATATAGACTAGAACCTTCTCAAGCTAAGTTTATCGCGCATAAAATTGGTCCTTCGTACCGCATCGGAACTAGCTCTCATGGTAGCATTATCCATTGTCAACTTATTGCAATAAGGAAATTATAATTTATAGTTCGCACAGTTTCGTAAATATTGGAAACTTGTAGCGAGCAGCGCTCGCATGCGTGGGTGTGGGTAGTTGCGCGCGCGCACGCTAAAGTACTCCCATACCTATACTTACTTACATTACTTTAAATTATTGTAATTATATAAAAAATCTAATACATAACACGTTCAGCTTTAAATTAATAATATATAATATTTGTTATTTATGAATGTTATATTTGTCTTATGAAGTTTCTCTTAAGTTGTTTGAAATGTTTGTGTGTTAAATTCTTCAATTTAAATTATTATTAATAAGTAATCATTATGGAACTGGAACAGGCTTTGTTTAACAGGGATTGTGTGTTGGCCTCAGTGGAGAAGTTGTTAGTGGAGTCTTACACGGACCGTTAATTCAAAATTAGGTACAGAAGTCTCGAACCTGCAAAAAAGGAATTTTTAAGCACTCAAAAGATTATTGAGAAATTAATGATCAAGGCAAAACAATTTGATGCGCAATCGCAAGCCAAATTCAGGTCAGAGTTTGAGGAAAAATATTTTAAAATTCAGGCAATATTTCACGAAAGGTTTCCAGCGCGTGACGAGTCACGTTTAAATTCAACGACAATAGGTGACAGGTCTACCGATACAAAATCAAATGTGCGCCTGCCCAAATTATCTTTACCGGAATTTAACGGTGAATACACCTCTTGGTGCACCTTCCGAGTCTTATTTCGGACCTTAATTCACGATAACTCGTCGCTCACGAATATTGAAAAATTTAAATATTTGTTGCTTTCCTTGCGCGAGGAGCCTCGGCGTCTAATTCAAAGTATACCTATTACCGAGACTCAGTACCCGCTGGCTTGGGAGTGTCTTAAAAATAGATTTGAAAATCCTAGATGCATTTCATCCAAACACGTGGAGTCACTCTTAGATCTACCGCATTTGGCTAAGAATGCGACCGCACAGCAGATAAAACAATTCACAACGCTAGTGACCGAGCAAGTCGGCGCGTTAACAAATATGAAAATTAACGTAGACGGTTGGGATAACCTACTGTTTCACATTCTGCAACGCAAACTCGACGTTAGTATCAGACAGCAATTTGAAAGTAAATTGGAAGATCCTAAGGAAATACCTACACTTAAACAACTATTGGCATTTCTAGAAAGGTTAAGTGTCACGTTGGAAAATTGCCAGCCGTGCACTTACACCACTGAAGGAGTCTCAGAAACAAAGACGAACAGCAGAAGATCCGCGCCGCCGCCGCCGGCGCCTCCGGCGCGCCCGGCTCGCGCTTTCATGACGCGCCCGTCCGATGTCTGCGGATTCTGCCGCAATGAATCGCATCACATCTCACAATGTAGTGAGTTCTTGCAATTAGACTCGATCGAACGGTTCCGTTGTATAAAGGAGAAGAAATATTGTGTCAATTGCTTGAGCGGGCAGCACACGTTCGCCAACTGTAAATCCACAAGCAAATGTAAAATATGCAACAAATCACACAATGCTTCACTTCACTTCTACTCGTATATGAACAACGATGAAGGCGCCTCGAACCGCGCGAGAATCGACGACGACGACGCCATTGCCTCACCCCCGCCGCGGGGCGCCTCCCCGCTCTCACGTGCTACTGAAGCCGCCCGCACCCGCACCCGCGCCCGCGCGGACTCACCCTCCGGCTCCGCACCCGCCCGTCTTACCTCAGCGCCCGCGCCGCCTCCCGCCTCCTCCACTCCGAGCTCGTCCGGCTGTGATGTCGGCGATAATAGTGGTGTTGTTTCGCTTCTGAATAATCACATAACAACTAATGTATTATTTTTCACAGCTTTAGTGAAAGTAAGCGACTGCGACAGCGATTCAAAATGCTACGCGCGCGCTATAATAGATACGGCTTCGGAGAGGACGTTCGTAACGGAAAATCTCGCTCAGCGTTTACGACTATCGAGGCGCCGTGCGAATATACCTATCTGCGGTCTCGGAAACTCGCAGGTAGACCGGGCGCGCGGCAAGGTAGCGATCGTGATCGAGCCGCACTTTAATTCTTCGACTAAGTTAGGTGTCGAAGCGCTAGTCGTACCTGTAATTAGCGGTAACTTACCTGCGTCCACGGTGCCAGTCGCGAGATCGTGATCGCACTTACAGAACCTGCAGTTGGCGGATCCTAAGTACTATATATCGCAAGCCATAGATTTATTGATAGGCGCCGATTATTACTCGGATATTATCTTAGGTGATCCTGTCGCCGGGCCCCCGGCTACTCCAATCGCAATCAATAGTACCCTAGGGTATTTATTATTAGGTAAAATTAACAACGCAACGGCCGGCAACTCTAATTGTTTTTATTATTAAACGGTTTTATTTAGCTTGACTCCGTATATTTGTGGCTTTGTTTCTATCTTTCTTTGAAATCTTGCGACAACTTTTTCAACTACTTCTACTGAACCGATTTTTATGAAACTTTGCACACACATTGAGTTCTCGTGACAATACAATATTATGATAATTTCAACTTGGTAACGAGGGTCTGATGATGGAGTCAGGAGGTGTACAGTGGAACTCTTCAACCGTTACTAGTACCCCCTCGAGTTTGGGCTCATTTGGTTGGTTTGGACGAGTGTCCCATACTTCTACCAATACACTTGGTGACGAGGGTCTGATGATGGAGTCAGGAGGTGTACAGTGGAACTCTTCAACCGTTACTAGTAACCCCCTCGAGTTTGGGCTCATTTGGTTGGTTTGGACGAGTGTCCCATACTTCTACCAATACACTTGGTGACGAGGGTCTGATGATGGAGTCAGGAGGTGTACAGTGGAACTCTTCAACCGTTACTAGTAACCCCCTCGAGTTTGGGCTCATTTGGTTTGTTTGGAAGAGTGTCCCATACTTCTACCAATACACTTGGTGACGAGGGTCTAATGATGGAGTCAGGAGGTGGACAGTGGAACTCTTCAACCGTTACTAGTAACCACCTCGAGTTTGGGCTCATTTGGTTGGTTTGGACGAGTGTCCCATACTTCTACCAATATACTTGGCGACGAGGGTCTGATGATGGAGTCAGGAGGTGTACAGTGGAACTCTTCAACCGTTACTAGTAACCTCCTCGAGTTTGGGCTCATATGGTTGGTTTGGACGAGTGTCCCATACTTCTACCAATACACTTGGTGACGAAGGTCTCATGATGGAGTCAGGAGGTGAACAGTGGAACTCTTCAACCGTTACTAGTAACCCTCTCGAGTTTGGGCTCATTTGGTTGGTTTGGACGAGTGTCCCATACTTCTACCAATACACTTGGCGACGAGGGTCTGATGATGGAGTCAGGAGGTGTACAGTGGAACTCTTCAACCGTTACTAGTAACCTCCTCGAGTTTGGGCTCATATGGTTGGTTTGGACGAGTGTCCCATACTTCTACCAATACACTTGGGGACGAGGGTCTCATGATGGAGTCAGGAGGTGAACAGTGGAACTCTTCAACCGTTACTAGTAACCCCCTCGAGTTTGGGCTCATTTGGTTGGTTTGGACGAGTGTCCCATACTTCTACCAATACACTTGGTGACGAGGGTCTGATGATGGAGTCAGGAGGTGGACAGTGGAACTCTTCAAGCGTTACTAGTAACCCCCTCGAGTTTGTACTCATATGGTTGGTTTGGACGAGTGTCCCATACTTCTACCAATACACTTGGTGACGAGGATCTGATGATGGAGTCAGGAGGTGTACAGTGGAACTCTTCAACCGTTACTAGTAACCCCTCGAGTTTGGGCTCATATGGTTGGTTTAGACGAGTGTCCCATACTTCTCCCGATACACTTGGTGACGAGGGTCTCATGATGGAGTCAGGAGGTGGACAGTGGAGCTCTTCAACCGTTACTAGTAACCCCCTCCAGTTTGGGATCATTTGGTTGGTTTGGACGAGTGTCCCATACTTCTACCAGTACACTTGGTGACGAGGGTCTGATGATGGATTCAGGAGGTGTACAGTGGAACTCTACAACCGTTACTAGTAACCCCCTCCAGTTTGGGCTCATTTGGTTGGTTTGGACGAGTGTCCCATACTTCTACCAGTACACTTGGTGACGAGGGTCTTATGATGGATTCGGGAGGTTGACAGTGGAACTCTTCAACCGTTACTAGTAACGCCCTCGAGTTTGGGCTCATATGGTTGGTTTGGACGAGTGTCCCATACTTCTACCAATACACTTGGTGACGAGGGTCTGATGATGGAGTCAGGAGGTGGACAGTGGAACTCTTCAACCGTTACTAGTAACCCCCTCGAGTTTGTGCTCATATGGTTGGTTTGGACGAGTGTCCCATACTTCTACGAATACACTTGGTGACGAGGATCTAATGATGGAGTCAGGAGGTGTACAGTGGAACTCTTCAACTGTTACTAGTAACCCCCTCGAGTTTGGGCTCATATGGTTGGTTTGGACGAGTGTCCCATACTTCTCCCAATACACTTGGTGACGAGGGTCTCATGATGGAGTCAGGAGGTGGACAGTGGAACTCTTCAACCGTTACTAGTAACCCCCTCCAGTTTGGGCTCATCTGGTTGGTTTGGACGAGTGTCCCATACTTCTACCAGTAGACTTGGTGACGAGGGTCTGATGTTGGAGTCAGGAGGTGTACAGTGGAACTCTTTAACCGTTACTAGTAACGCCCTCGAGTTTGGGCTCATATGGTTGGTTTGGACGAGTGTCCCATACTTCTACCAATACATTTGGTGACGAGGGTCTGATGATGGAGTCTGGAGGTGTACAGTGGAACTCTTCAACTTTTACTAGTAACCCCCTCAAGTTTGGGCTCATTTGGTTGGTTTGGACGAGTGTCCCATACTTGTCGAACGCAAAATGAAACAGACATACCAACTGTTCAAATTGATTTTGAAAGGGACGGCGGGCACCTTATCCATCCTAAAGCCATACAGTTTCCAGCAAAGTTTAATTATGGAACAGCTGAGAGACGGATGTTACCGAAAATTTTGGCATGGGCCTCCACTGTCCATAAAATGTAGGGCAGTACTGTTGACCATGCTGTCGTGTATTTGGGCTCCAGAATATTTGAGGAGGGTCAAGCGTTTGTTGCATTGAGTCGCGTATAGTCTTTAGAAAGGCTATGTATTGAGGAGCTTGATTGTGAGAAATTGACAGGTAAGAAACCGAGTAACAAAGATGCAATGAGAGAGTTGGAAAAGATGAGGAGTTTGCGTAATGAATGATACGAGCCAAAAATCAAACTAAAAACGAGTTAATAAAAAAATAGGTAAAAAAACTTTGAAGTTAAACGGTTTTATTAAAAAAAACTAGAAAAAAAAACATCAGCTGTACAAAAAACTAGAAAATAATAAGGACACAAGCCTGGGCCTTCTTAAGATTTTACGTCTAGGTAAGAAATCGTGCAATACTAGCGTGCTGTCTTCTCATGTCGGATGCCAAAGGGCACATTGTGTCGCTGCGTCAGCGGAATAAGTAATAAATTGAGACTTTTAACAGACTAATATAAAAACGTGGGGCGTATAATATGCGTAATAAATAACATGCGCCCCACGTTTTTATATTAGTCTGTTAAAAGTCTCAATTTATTACTTATTCCGCTGACGCAGCGACACAATGTGCCCTTTGGCATCCGACATGAGAAGACAGCACGCTAGTATTGCACGATTTCTTACCTAGACGTAAAATCTTAAGAAGGCCCAGGCTTGTGTCCTTATTATTTTCTAGTTTTTTGTACAGCTGATGTTTTTTTTCTAGTTTTTTTTAATAAAACCGTTTTTTAGTAACAAACTCAACTTTAGATCAAACGTTACGCAAATTTTGGGAAATAGAAGAAATTCCGGCCGCAGTCATTCTCAATGCGGAGGATGCGGAATGTGAAAACAAAATTTCGCACTAATCACTCCCGGAACACTTCCGGTCGGTATACCGTTCTGGTTGGGCCGATGCGTTGCAAATCAGTCGTGGTGACATTTCACCTAGTCCCTTCCTTGTCTCTCCAATATGCCTACCTCACCGCCTGAAGAGATGAGCACCGCGCTGCCTGCTCCGCGCTGTCACGCCGCGCTGCGGCCGAGCAGCTGAACGCAGTCAGCGAGCTCTCGATACGCTTGGAGTCTGCACACGCGCGAAATTGGTATCGGACCTCTAGTTTTTACCCGCAATTACTAAAATATATAATTATTATTCAATCGCCGCCGCTGGACCCTACGTTGTCCATACTAACCCGCTCGCACACAATTCATCGCCGCGAGTGTCATCCATCTCGCAAGACTGCTGCTGGAGACGATCCTCTTTGCGTGGTGGCCACCCGCTTCGCTGCGCCGAGGATATCCATCAGGGGGTGAGTCCTGCACAAGTTCCTTTCCTTCCCTGGTGTGGTGTTCACCGCGACTGTAATTTGCAACGCTAGCCTATATAGGTAAAATTTGTTTGATAATTAGAAAAAAATACGGAACCCTTGAAAAGGGCAAAATTCCAGCGACCTACCGCCGCGTTACCATAAGTTGGCCCTTCGACCCGCGATCCCTATTGGTTAGCATTGCAGTTATATCATGTTTCGTGTATAATATCCATTTAAAAAATATAAATTAAATTAAGTAGGTACATAGTAAATCCCGCGTACCTATTAAGATGGCTACCGGTGCAGATAGACTCGAAATGGAACGTGAAAAAAGGTTGTACGAGCGTAAGTTAAAGCGCATTGAAAGTAAAATGAAGTGCTACTTCGAGCGCTTACAAGTCATATTTGACAAAATAATAAACCTAAACCCACAAAATGTGGATATATTTGTTGCAAACGCAGCCACCACTAACACTATGCGCCAAGAATTTATGTCGACATTGGACGAATACAACGAACTGCTTGCGTCAAACCCGGATGCTGCTGAACCCTGCTACAAGTCCATGAACGCTTTCGAGGACTTGTACGCTGAAATACAATTCAAATACGACCAAATAATGTCGTCGCGAAAAACCGCGCAAACTAATAAGGTGGATGGCAAACTGTCATTCCGACAGGCGCCAAAATTACCACGGTTAGAGTTGTGTTCGTTCGATGGAGACATACATAATTGGCCTATATTTTTCGAGACGTTCAGAACGGTCATTCACGAAAACGCGGATCTGACTGATGGTGAAAAAATCCAATATTTGGTTGGTAGATTGACAGGCGAAGCTCAGAATATGTGTCAAGGTTTCATGCCTACTGCCGACAATTATCCAGTGTTGTGGGACGCATTGGTGAGAAAATATAACGACAAACGCGTACTGGCCGCTAATTATTTAGACCACTTACTGAATTTACCGAGTGTCGGTGAGGCCACAGCCAGCAGTTTGGAAAAATTCGTAGATAAGTTCTCATCCATTGTGTCCGCCTTGAAGCAATTAAAACTGGATAGCTTGGAAGAGTTCATGTTCATTCACATTGGTAGCAAAAAACTCGGTGTGGAAACTGTCAAACTATTTGAAATGTCACTCCGAGGCGAGAACGCGATGCCTACATCGTTAAAGTTCATTGACTTCGTTCGCGAGCAATCCCGCATCTTACAACGAGCGTATGCGGGTACATCCGCAAATCAGCCGCCTTCCCCGCCTCCGCACCGCGCAAATCAACCGAACGCTACCAGTGGTAATAATAATTACCGCCCCGCGGTCAAACCTCCACCACCTCCGCCGCAGTCGCGAAATAATAGTACTTACGAAACATTTGTATGTCTACCGGACGATAGATGTGTGTCCTGTGGAGGAATTGATCATTCACAGTTATATCATTGCACCCAGTTCAGTACAATGTCTGCCCGCGAACGATATAACTTTGTGAAATCCAATAATTTATGTGTGAATTGTTTAAGTAGCAAACACACAATCCGTAACTGTAAGTCAGAAGTCAGGTGTCGAGTGTGCTCTCGTTCACATCATACGTCACTTCATTTTGATTCGAGTAACGAGTCACCGATTCCGCAGTCGAATAAAGTCACTGTTAGTTACGCTCGCGCCGCCTCCTCCGCCTCCGCCGCCGCCGCGCGCGCCCCCGCCTTCAGCCTTGCGCCCGCGCCCGCACCGCTCGCCTCTGTCGATGAGCTCGCTCCTCCGCCTCCGGAGGCGGCGGCGGCTCACGCGGCCGACCACGCCGTCGTCCGTCCCGCACCCGCTCCGCACGTCTCCGCCGCCAGCAGCGCTACCTCCGCGCCCGTCCGCCCCGCTTTCCCCTCCGAAGGATCGCCTTCAGTGTTGTGTTCCGTCGGAACAAATAATAATGTTTCCCGCAACACTACGGTTTTATTGGGCACGGCATTATGTCACGTGATCGATGTCGCCGGTAACATTCACACGGTGCGTGTACTGGTGGATAGCGCCTCACAAAGAGATTTAATCACAACCGCCTGTTGCAAGAAGCTCCATTTAAAACTACACCCGCCGCAAAATAAAGTAGTTGCTGGAGTAGGTGACGTCATCAACCCTATTGAAGGAGTCACGTGCCTGACCATACGCTCCCGCTTCGATGATACCATAAGGTTCACCATACAACCGTTCGTGGTAAATCGAATTACTAATGAATTGCCTTCAGCTAAAGTCGATATTTCTCAACTTGAATATTTACGCGATCTGCCGCTAAGTGATAACAAGTATTTTGAACCTGCCGAAATAGACCTTATTATCGGGGCCGATCTATTCGCTCGTATTTTACGTAGTCGGACGGTCGCGCGGGCTTCGGGCGAACTGGTCGCCATAGAAACCTCACTAGGTTACTTAATATTAGGAGAAGCGCCCGCAACCGCCCTCGGTCCTACGTGCAATATTACACGCGTTTATTGTAACGTCAATGATTCCCTTGAAACAAGTATGAATAGATTCTTCGAGTTAGAGGATATTCCAGACGCGCCGTCGCTCACGCTCGAAGAACAGGAGTGCGAGCTCATTTACTCCAACACGACAATGCGTGACGCGAACGGCCGCTACAGTGTGGCACTGCCTTTCAAGGACGAGCCGATTCTGGGTGACTCAAGAATGATAGCTGAGCGTAGATTTTACGCATTAGAACGTAAACTGTTGTCTGACGCTGAGATAAAGGGCGAATACGATAAGGTTTTTAGAGAATACCTACAAAGAGGCTACTTAGAACCAGTCATGGCTATTCCACAGACAAGTTTACCTGCGCCGCCGCAATATATCATTCCGCACCACGCTGTTGTTCGTCACGATAAATCGACTACTAAAGTTCGCGTCGTGATGGACGCCAGTATGAAAACTACTTCAGGACATTCGCTCAATGAGTTCTTACACACCGGTAAAATTCTACAAAATGATTTGTTTAAAATAATATTAAATTTTCGCTTATTTCCTATTGCACTCAGCGCTGATATTCGACAAATGTATATGCAAATACTGGTTGATAAAAAATACAGATGTTTTCAGAGAGTTTTGTACCGCTTTAACAATAACGAACCGCTTAAATTATACGAGGTAACGCGTGTGCCGTTCGGCTTGCGCTGCAGTCCGTACCTAGCTATGCGCACTGTGCGACAACTAGCTGCGGACGAGTGCGAGCGCGCCCCGCTAGCCGCGCAGGTGGCGGCAACTGATATCTACATGGATGACTTGGCTACTAGTTGCTGTTCTATCGATGCAGCTGCCGAGTTATCAAATCAGCTGATTCACTTATTTCAGGCTGGCGGGTTTGAGTTAGTAAAGTTCTCAAGTAACTCCCCGCAAGTGATGGCTGGCATACCTGCCGCTCGTCGCGTCTCGGAGGCAGTCGAGTTCGACTCGGACGATCATTATAAAATTCTCGGATTACATTGGCTGCCTCGTGTAGATTTCTTCTCATTCACCGTCTGCTCAGAACATCGCGAGTGCACGAAACGCAACATTTTGTCCACAATTGCTCGTCTTTGGGATATAATGGGATTTGTAGCACCTGTAATATTAATGGCAAAATTAATAATTAAATCACTGTGGGAAAATAAAATTGATTGGGATGAGTCTCCTTCTCAAGGTGTCATCTCGCTCTGGAACCAATTCGAGTCAGAGCTCCCATATTTACAGAATATACGATTGCCACGACATGTGGGTGTCGTTGCTGACTGTACCGTCTCCATCTTAGGATTCGCTGATGCTAGTGAAAGAGCATACGGTGGCGTGGTTTACCTTCACGTATTGTTTCCGTGCAAAAAACGCTACCAATTAAGTTTAGTGTGTGCGAAATCAAAGGTAGCACCGCTCCGTAATGTTTCACTCGCTCGTTTGGAACTATGTGGAAATGTAGTCCTCGCAAAATTAATGCGTCTGGTGATTGATACCTACGCTTCCCGCTGCACAATCGATAATATTTACGCGTTCACCGACAGTACCGTGGCCCTGGCCTGGATTCATTCTTCTCCTTCGCGTTGGCAGACTTTTATAGCGAACCGTGTATCGAAAATTCAGGAAAATATCGCCGCTAGTAATTTCCATCATGTATGTGGAAAAGAAAATCCAGCTGATTGCCTGTCGCGAGGACTAACTCCTGCGCAATTAATGGAGCACCCGCTGTGGTTCCGCGGGCCGGCTTTCGCCCACCTACCTGCTGAACAATGGCCGGTCAACATATTCGACCCGAGTGCTGTCGAGAAACCACCAGAAATGAAAATAAATGTAATGTCGGCTACTACGGACTTACCTGAACCGCCGCTGCTGTGTACGCTCGCTTCGCGCGTCTCCTCTTGGCCGAAGCTGCGTAGAATCGTGATTTTAATTTTTAGATTTATAAGAAAATTGCCCGGTACCTTTGAAATATCTCACTTACAATATGCCGAGCTCGCTATATTAAAGGCTGTTCAAAAGGTTCACTTTCCTGTCGAATTGAACAATGCCCGCTCAGGGAAAACTTTATGTCCCGCATTTAGAAAATTAAATGCCTTCCTCGACGACGACGGAGTGTTACGAGTTGGGGGTAGATTGAGTAACGCTAATTTGCCTTACGATAGTCGCCACCCCATCCTACTACCGCGGCGTGATCACGTGGTCGATCTTATCGTGGATTACTATCACCGCAAATACTTGCACACCGGACCGCAATTGTTAATGTCGCTTCTGAGGCAGACGTATTGGATATTATCCGCCCGCAATATTGTTCGCAAACGTGTCCAACAATGCAATGTCTGCTTCAAAACAAACCCGAAATCACAATTTCCGCTAATGGCTGACTTGCCGGCATGTAGGGTAAATGAAGCGAAAAGCTTTTGCTTTGCCGGAGTAGACTTTGCAGGCCCACTAAACATTGTGCCAATCAGGCGCAGAGGCACTCGTAGTGTCAAGGCATATATCTGTCTATTTGTATGTTTGGTGACGAAGGCTGTGCATATCGAGTTGGCTTCTGATTTGAGCGCGGAGTCGTTTCTTAATGCGCTAAAACGATTTATTTCGCGACGTGGACCGGTCAGCTGCATGTACTCCGATAACGGAACCAATTTCGTCGGAGCAAAGTCTTACCTCGACGCGGTTTATGAGTTGATTTCGTCGGAGGAGTATCAGGATAAGTTTGCTAATGAACTTCGCGATAATAATATTGAATGGAAGTTCAATCCTCCTTCCGCTCCTCACTTCGGTGGAATGTGGGAGAGTAACGTTCGCAGTGTTAAACTGCATCTTTTTAAAGTAGAACTCCTCACATTTGAAGAAATGTTAACCGTACTCGTACAAATCGAGGCAATACTTAATTCGCGACCGCTTTCAATGCTGAGTTCCGATCCTTCGGAACCTCTCGCTCTCACGCCGGCGCATTTTCTCACGTTAACTCCACTTAAATCACTTCCTTCTGAAGATGTTTCGCGGGAATGCACTAATCTCCTCCACAGGAAGCGCAATGTCGATCAAATCGTACAATCCTTTTGGAAAAGATGGAAATTGGAATATCTTAACACTTTACAAACACGCCAAAAATGGAATTCTTCCACAGACACTATTCAAAAGGGCACCGTAGTCGTACTAAAATCAGGAGACGCTGCTCCATTGAACTGGCCGCTCGGTGTGGTAGAGGACACTTTCCCCGGAAGTGACGGCGTGGTGAGAGTGGTCGATGTCCGGACTAAGACCGGGACGTATAGGCGTCCTGTAGTAAAGATTTGTCCGTTGCCAAATCAATAACTTTCACATTTAAACATTACATTTATTTGTTTGTTTTTTTTTTTTGTATTTTTGTCTTTGTAGTTTGAGTAATACTAATTTGCTTGGCTATAGGCTTCTCCCCTTTATTATTATTTCACCGCAATCATATTTTTATCAATTACTACTAACATGACCGCTGCAAATACCTAATACCTATTGTATTTGCTCACCGGAAGTCACGGCGTTCGTGAGATCGTGAACGGCCGTGCTGGTTCCGAAAAGTGTAGGCGCGTAGTAAGCGCACAGTGGTGAATATTTTCACACTGTCTAGTCCTACTTTCGCAAAATATACAGTACACAAATTTTTTATTTCTTTCTTGTTTCGAATTATTTTTCGATCCGCTGTAGGCACGAGTCAGTAAGCCTGGATGTGCTATACATAGGAGGACAGGGGTAGCCGCGCGCCGGCGCAAACGCGCCAGCGCGTCAGTCTAGCGCCGGCGACCGATCTTAGTCTCCGTCCGCCGCTCAGGCGGAGCGAACGTGGGCGTCTGTCACAAAATGCCTCATTGTGCAGTGCTTTGGTGCAAAAAGTCGTCGAAAAATTCAAACTTGAACACAGATGGAGTCACCTTTCACGAGTAAGTACTTTCATTCAATTTGATAGCATTTTTCGCTTGAATTTCAGTAACAAACATCGGCGTAAATTTGTATGGAGAGCTCTTTTCTGCTTACCCACCATAGGTCGACTATCGTGTTGGATGCAGTTAGCTATTGTAATTTTTTTTGTTTATTTATAAATATGTATGTTAAATGTATACAGATATTTCATGCATTCTGCCTTATTGCCAAAGGACATTTCTTCTAGTCAACCTCAGCAGGTTTCCTCGTTCAATATTCGTTTATCGCGCTTTTTTCATTCAACCAGTACCTACCGGTTTTTACTTTTGAGCGACCCTAAGGATAAAGGAATTAATTTCTTTAGGTCATGCGTCTACCGGGAATATCAGATCGCGGATATTTAGGAGAATTAAAAATAATTGACGTAATAGTTTAAACGTTTGCCTTTAATGTCAGAGATTCAGAATGTATAGAACGTATATATGTCGGATTGGGATGCGAGCCATCTAGTGATGCTCCATAGAATCACTCGGATTGGAACGCAAGCGCCACGTAGCGGTGCTGGGTGGAGTCTACGGCGGCGCAGCGGCGAGGCGGCAGTCCTACAGTGACATTGGTGGCGGTCGCAGCGCACGGACGTAGAAATCACTCGCGTTCCGTATTAAAACCTACCCTCTGAGATTTGTGCCTACCTTGCATTGTGAAGTACCCTTTTTTAAGAAGAATTACATTCTGTATTACGAATTTGGTGATTTAATTTCATGCGACCTAACATTACCTGCGATACGCCCATTGATAGATAGCTGCCATAGATAATTCTGACGACGGCGGCCAGCCGAATCCATCATCAGAAGTGGGATCAATGTTGGGTCGAAATGAAGACAAAGAAAGCGGTAATTGGCGTGCTATGTTCGACCAACAAAACACGAACATGCGAGCGCTGATCGAGGCCCTGCAAGTGCCCCAGCGGAGCTACCATGGACGCTTGCCGGAGTTCGACCCCGACAAGACGGATACGGACGCAAGATCTTGGTGCGCGACCGCGGATTTGTGCTTCGCTGAAAATCCACCACACGGCGGACAACTTGTACTGGCGGTGAGCGGGGCGCTGAAAGGTGAAGCATCGACTTGGCTATCTCAAGTAGCCTACCAAGGAATGACGTGGAGCGAGTTCAAGGTACTTTTCGCGACGAGATTTATTTTGACCGAGACATTAGCAGGTACCCTCATTAACCTGCGCGGCGAAAAACCGAGTGAAAAAGAATCGCTAGGTGCGTACGCGAGTCGGTTGGTGTCTTCGTTAACTAACCGCTGGAAAGACGCAACAAAGGAAGAGCTCGCAGTCGCAACCGTACTCGCTCACATATCCCAGTTTGATTCGAGACTACAACGGTTGGCGTTCACTACGAACATTATTTCGAGGGATAAGTTGCAACAAGAACTCGGCGCTATTTCGTGCTTGAAACTCAAGATGAATAATCCCGGTGAGTCATCGAACGCACTCGACGCTAAGCGAATAAAAATAACATCGTCGCTTAAATGTTTTAACTGCGGGAAAACCGGGCATAAGCGAGCCGACTGTAGAAGCAAGCCTGTGGAAGTTGGAGGACGACCTATGGTATCTACAACGACGAGTCAAGCAGCGCAGCAGCCGACTACAAAGCCCCTGATTTGCTACAAATGCGGCAAGCCGGGACACATCGCGATCCGGTGTATGAGCGGCGGCGGTGGCGGTGGCGGCGCCAGCAGCGCTGGGCAAGGCGAGCGGCGCGTGCAGACCTGCGTCGTGCAACCACCTTCGGGCGTGATGGAACATAAAGGTGATTTGATTCGGGTTACTTATGATTCTGGTGCTGAATGCTACCTAGTTAAAGAAAGTTTTGCATCCAAATTGAGTGGCAAGCGTAATAGTGATGCTATTACGATGACGGGCATTGGTCAAACTCATCAGCAAAGAGGAGGTTTTATGTTGTGTAACGATTAATAACTACCCTCTTGAAATTTTATTTCATGTTTTGCCCGACAAGTGTTTGCAAAGTGACGTCATGATATGTTAAGAAAGATGCCAGTAGGGCATGTACCAGCCGAGTTTGATGATGTTGATGAGGTCAGTGAATAGATTTTTGGTTATGGAATTTGAGTAAAGTTTTGGTGGAAACTCGAGTAAGGACTCTACCAGCCTTATTATGTGCGATCCACGCGATGGATAGGCATATGAAAGAGTCGCGATCCACGAGATGGATAAGCGAGGCAGAAATGCGATTGCTGGTCGGCTGTGAGAGCCGTGGCGCGTTAGAGGGCTGCTTACTCGGGTAGTGAGCGGGAAGCTCCAAAGTTTCAGATGTGTGATTTTTGCATTGATGCAAGTGGCAGCGATGGTACATGGCTCTACTTAATTCTCCTACTCTATTTAGAAGTCCTATTATGAGGTGGACAGATGGCCAGGAATGGCCGAGTGGAACAGGTACTCTCGTGAGTCGTTTGTTCTAGGTGCAGCTACACACGAGGAAGTGTGCTGGCAGGATGGCCGTGTCGGATTGGGATGCGAGCCATCTAGTGATGCTCCATAGAATCACTCGGATTGGAACGCAAGCGCCACGTAGCGGTGCTGGGTGGAGTCTACGGCGGCGCAGCGGCGAGGCGGCAGTCCTACAGTGACATTGGTGGCGGTCGCAGCGCACGGACGTAGAAATCACTCGCGTTCCGTATTAAAACCTACCCTCTGAGATTTGTGCCTACCTTGCATTGTGAAGTACCCTTTTTTAAGAAGAATTACATTCTGTATTACGAGGTTGGTGATTTAATTTCATGCGACCTAACATTACCTGCGATACGCCCATTGATAGATAGCTGCCATGGATAATTCTGACGACGGCGGCCAGCCGAATCCATCATATAAATGTACAGGATGTATATGTAGATGGTAGGGTTCAACCCGCCCGTGTTGGTACCACTGCACTAAATAAAGACGCATGGTACATTTTATAAGGCTCTAGCTGCATGGCTGGTTAGTTTGTTAAAACAGGCAAAGCATGGAAAACCTCATTTTACCGTAAAAAAATTAAATATCGAGGTACTCATAAATTTTTATGGTAGGGTAGATTTTCGCGAATTTTTCGCGAAGTCATATTGCAATATAATTTGTCATATCGTTGGCTAAGTAATTAGCAAATAGTTGTTAATAATTTAATAATTTTTTTTTTTGTTACAAAACTTTTCGACTTTCTAACATTCTTTTTTTTAATTTTGGAAAATTCCAATAACTAATACTCCAATAAGATAATACCAATGTACGAGGTCTTACATATCATTGTTTTGGAAATTTTATGTAGATTTATAATAAAGTATCCGAGGTATCTCAGAACTTAGAACTATGATCGTGTTTATGCGAAAATCTGCAAATTCGCAAAATTGTGAAAGGGGCGTTGCCTTTGTTCATTTAAGAGAAAATTATATTATTCCCTTGATGTAAAGAAGGGTTAAATATTGTTAAATCCGTTTCATCTTTTCATCGCGAATCGACACAATGAGCGACTTATTGTATGAATCCCGCTCAAATGTATGGAAGACTGGCGTCACTTGGCTACCTACTCGCTCGGCCAATCACGGCGTTCCCTGCGCCGCTCCCGCCTCAGACTTCACACCCCTTTGGCGGCTACCTCGGTTCTCATACAAACGATGCCGTATTTCGCATCCAGGCTTACTGACTCGTGGCTGTAGGTATATACCGACAAAATGGTTTAAATAATTGCATTACTTTGAATGCGCTTTGCTTCGCTCGCACAATCTTGGGTAGGTATTTTCTCAGTAATTATTTTATTTTATTTATTTTTTCTGTTTGTCCTATGTACTTTGAAAGGACTTGGTCCTGTCAAGCTGGGGGGCATGGTTGGGCCGATGCGTTGCAAATCAGTCGTGGTGACATTTCACCTAGTCCCTTCCTTGTCTCTCCAATATGCCTACCTCACCGCCTGAAGAGATGAGCACCGCGCTGCCTGCTCCGCGCTGTCACGCCGCGCTGCGGCCGAGCAGCTGAACGCAGTCAGTGAGCTCTCGATACGCTTGGAGTCTGCACACGCGCGAAATTGGTATCGGACCTCTAGTTTTTACCCGCAATCCCTACGTTGTCCATACTAACCCGCTCGCACACAATTCATCGCCGCGAGTGTCATCCATCTCGCAAGACTGCTGCTGGAGACGATCCTCTTTGCGTGGTGGCCACCCGCTTCGCTGCGCCGAGGATATCCATCAGGGGGTGAGTCCTGCACAAGTTCCTTTCCTTCCCTGGTGTGGTGTTCACCGCGACTGTAATTTGCAACGCTAGTCTATATAGGTAAAATTTGTTTGATAATTAGAAAAAATACGGAACCCTAAAAAGGGCAAAATTCCAGCGACCTACCGCCGCGTTACCACGTTCGGCTTCCGTTCCGCGAGGAGCCTCCCACTGCATTGGGCGACTCCCGCGAGGCGGCGATGAGGAGGTTCGCTCACTTGGAGCGACGCCTGGCCAAGAACACGCATCTAGCCATGGAGTATAACGCATGCCTACAGGAATACATCGAAGCGGGTCACATGGAGCTAGCTCCGGACCCGCCGCGACACGCCTCCCAGTCCTACTACCTCCCCCATCGCTGTGTCCTCAAACAGGATAGCCTAACGACCAAGCTGAGGACGGTATTCGATGCGAGTATGAAAACGGATTCAGGGAAATCATTAAATGATATTCTACTTACCGGTCCCACGCTACAGCGCGACATAGTGGCTATAATATCAAACTTCAGGCTGCACAAGATTGCGTTCACCGCCGACATCAAACAGATGTATAGGCAGATAGCTATACATCCGGACGATCGAGACTGGCAACGCATCTTGTGGCGTGAGGGCGGCGGCGAAGTGCGCGAGTACCGGCTGTGCACCGTCACGTTCGGAGTATCAAGCTCGCCCTATCTCGCGCTGCGCACGCTGCTGCAGCTGGCCGACGACGACGGCGAACGGTACCCGCGCGCGGAGTGCGCCCTGCGCCATGACGTCTTCGTGGACGACGTCGTGTCGGGAGCCGACTCGGTGCCGGAAGCGCTCGCCGTACAGCGTGAGTTGATAGACTTATGTATCGGCGGAGGGTTCCCGCTGAGGAAGTGGGCCAGTAACGCAGCCGAGTTGTTGTCCGACTTACCCGATGGAGACAAGGTCGCATGCATCTCCTTCGCCGACGACCAGGACGCTAAGGTCAAGGTCCTGGGTCTAGAATGGAACCCGCACACTGACTGTTTTTCTTACCGCGTTCGTCCGTCACCCGCACACCACTTCACAAAAAGATCTATTCTTAGTGAAATCTCTCGCATATATGATCCTATGGGATGGCTATCGCCTGTCATAATATTAGTGAAAATTCTCATTCAAACTTTATGGGCCATGGGAGTGGCATGGGATGATCCCCTACCGCAAACTATAAATGATACCTTTTATCGCTTTCTCTCAGAAGCACCTCAACTGGCAGACATTCGAATTCCCCGGTACGTAATGTCATTCGAAGTGGTTGACATTGAAATTCATGGATTTTGTGATTCCTCTCAAGCCGCTTATTCGGGAGTGGTTTACTTGCGCACTCAGAGAGCAGACGGTTCGGTTGAGGTTCGGTTGGTTATGGCCAAGTCGAAGGTGGCGCCGCTTAAAAGTTTATCTATCCCTCGACTGGAGCTTTGCGGCGCACTCCTGCTATCGCGTCTAGTGCATTATGTTAAGAAACTCACAAAAATAAAGTAGCCCTCAATAAGGTCTTCGCGTGGAGTGATTCATCCGTCGTGCTCAGCTGGTTGCGCTCATCGCCACATAACTGGAAAACCTTTGTGGCAAATCGAGTCGCTGAAATTCAGGATAAAATTCCACCGGATCAATGGAGACACATAGGGACCGCGGAGAACCCGGCCGACTGCGCCAGCAGAGGAATTTATCCGTCGCAGCTGGCCGACCACGCCTTATGGTGCGCGGCGTGCCAGTGGCTCACGCTTCCGCAGGCAGAGTGGCCGGTGTCGCAGCACGAGCGACTCGCCTCCGCTGGCTCACCCGCCACCTCTGCCGCCACTGTCCTTGCCGACGTGAGCGCAGCAGCCGACGTGGAAAGGCGTGTGCAAGTCACGACGACATTCTTCTCGTCTAATAACAACTTCTTGGAAGAATTATTAAATAAATATTCTTCTTTGGAACGCTTCTTCAACGCATTACGTCATGGATATTTCGCTTTTTTAATAATTGCAAAACTAAATCAAGGGCAAAGTACCCTATCACACTCGCAGAATTAAATCACGCACTCGTTTTCTGGATTAGGTATGTGCAAAATGAAAACTTCTCAGAAGACATAGATAATATAAGGAATGATCGAACTTGTTCTGTTCCCTTTCAGCGACTGAGCCCCTTCATCGATGCAAAGGATTTGGTCAGGGTGGGCGGCAGGATAAGACACAGCGATTTGACCTTTGAGGCGAAACACCCGATCGTCCTACCTAAACGCAGTCCACTCACAAACCTAATTATTGACCACATGCACGTTAAATACCTACACCCGGGAGCACAGACCTTGCAAGCGATCATGCAGCAGCGCTATTGGATTTGGTCGGCCCGTAGTATAATTCGTGAACGAACGCATAAATGTATGACGTGCTTCAGGCATAAGCCGTCTTTCATGCAACCAAAAATGGCAGACTTACCTGCGTAACGAATAAATCAGTTGCGCGTTTTTCAGAAGGTTGGAGTAGATTACGCCGGCCCGTACATGTTCAAGGCCAGCAAAATTAGGAACGCCAAAAGCTACAAGGCGTACTTGTGCTTGTTTATCTGCCTGTGCACAAAGGCCGTGCATCTCGAGCTGGTCACAGATCTGACAGCTGACGCGTTCATCGCGGCCCTGCGCCGCTTCGCAGGACGCCGCAGCGCTCCCTCTGACATATTTAGCGACAACGGTACTTGCTTCGTTGGAGCAAATAAAATGTTGAAGGAATGGTACACATTTTTACAGGCATTCCAGACGCAAACTTCAATCGTGAAAGCTTGCAACGTATTAGGGATTACTTGGCATTTTAATCCCTCATTGGCTCCTCATTTTGGAGGCATCTGGGAGTCTAACATTAAGGGCACCAAGCACCATTTATCACGAAGCATAGGGTCGCATGCACTGACTTTTGAAGAATTTGACACCCTTCGGTGTCAGGTGGAAGCCGTCCTCAATTCGAGACCGCTTCACGCACTGTCCAATGACGCAAATGACGAGGAGGCCCTCACGCCAGGTCATTTCATAGTAGGTCAGGCGCTGACTTCGCCACCGGATCGGGACTTATCCTTTGAAAACGTCAATACTCTCACGCGTTCGAACCTCATTCAGCACTGTGTTCAACAATTTTGGCGTAAATGGCACCTTAGCTACCTGAACACACTTCAGCTACGTAATAAATGGTCTAAGCAGTCATACGCAGATGTCGGTGTCGGCCGTTTAGTGATTCTGAAGGAAGACAACAGCCCACCCCTCGCGTGGAAATTGGGCAGGGTAGTAGACACGCACCCCGGGGTGGACGGCATCGTACGAGTAGTGTCTGTGCGCGCGCAGGGCAGAACTTTCAAACGCCCTGTGGTGAAGGTTGCTCCATTACCAATTGCTCCCGAGCCAGACACACCTTGCCTATAACTTCAACGTGTATCCAAAATATTCATGTCGCATATTTAATCTCTAATTTTAAATCATTTTTTTTTCTGCATCATTGTTTATCTATGTTTAGTCATGTAAGATGTCGCAATACGCGTACTGTAGAGCGCCACCTTTTTCTTTAATACTGTATGATTTTCACTTACTTCTTCCTTATTGGTATAAGTTAAGATCTAGGATCTTGGCGGGCGGTTTATGGTTAGTAAATGCTATCATGAGAGTCGATCTTATTATCTACGTGGTAAGGACTATATTCCCTAAACCACTCGCTCCGCTGAAAAGGCCATCTGTGAGAGTGACGTCGCGTCAGTCAGTCGATGCAATGCAACGCGCGCGCATACCGCAAATATATAAAATATCGCATTCAAACTCGCAAACCAAAAAATCCACAAAATAAACATAAAAAACAAAAAACCATGGTCAAGACCTATAAACCAATATAAATAAATATAAATATACATGAACTATATAAAAAAAAAATCTGAGTGTCACAGTTAAGTGCCCAGTAGCGGTGAGTACATGTTTTATTGAATATAGACTAGAACCTTCTCAAGCTAAGTTTATCGCGCATTAACTTCTTAACGGGCCTACGGAGTGTGCCGGCTACAGTGTCGACGTCGTCGGCTACTCTGACGATGCCGTCCCTGCCTGGGTGTACCGTCTTCACTCTTCCACGTGGCCACGTACCGCGAGGTAGGGTTCCGTCTACAATGAGTACTAAATCACCGATCGCCAGATTTTGGGTGGTAAATTTTGTTTGTTTCCTGGGTTGCAATGTCGGGAGGTACTCAGTAGTCCAGCGATTCCAGAATTGGTCAGAAAGTCTCAAGGCCTTTTTGTAGTCGCATCTGTGAACTAGATCGGAGTCATCGAGATGGATGGGAAGTGTAGCAGTAGACGAACTTCCGATGAGGAAATGGAATGGAGTTAATGAGGTGGGATCAGACGGGTCGGTTGAGACATGAGTAAGAGGTCTCGAGTTAACAAGGGCTTCAGCTTCTGTTAAAAGGGTTAGGAATGTTTCTTCTCTGGGAAATCGTTGAAACAGAGTAGTGGACAGAGCAACTTTCACACTCTCCACCAATCTCTCCCAGGCACCGCCCATAAACGGTGCCGCCGCGCCGGTGGTATAAACTTCCATTCTATGCCGTTGTTACTAACGAAATTAGTCATAGCTTCAGCGTATAGTTTCGTAAGTTCTTTATTTGCGCCGACAAACGACGTGCCATTATCAGACAGTATTCTCTTCGGCGTGCCTCGTCTAGCTATGAAGCGCCGTATACTCATCACTGCTGAATCCGTGGACAAGGTATTTACCACTTCCAAGTGTACGGCACGAACTGTAAGACAAGTATACAAGGCGACGTAGCGCTTTTCGTGTCGTCGACCGACGGTGACTTGTAGGGGTCCCATGTAGTCTAAACCCACATAGGTAAAGGGTCTTTGATGATGTGCCAGTCTCTCTAGAGGAAGATCGCCCATACGAGGTTCCAAAAGTATCGCTTTTCTGATCTTGCAGAACTGGCAATTGTGCGCGACCATTCTGACCGCACCTCTTAGTTTAGTGATCCACAGCTTCTCCCTCAGCTCGTTAGTTACTGTTTCATTGTTGGCGTGAGCTGCTTTCTGGTGGTAATGTGAAATCAGAAGACGTACGGACGGATGTGTGCCTTGAAGAATTACGGGACGCTTCACTTCTTCGGGAACATCGTGAGCAGCGTCAATTCGACCCTTTAGTCTCAGCAATCTGTCATTAGATATGATAGGGGAGAGTTTGTGCAGGCTACTACGTTGATGAACCGGTTGCTGTGCACGCAGGCACAATATTTCGTCACTAAACGTATCTTCTTGACCTTTCCGCATAATATGATTCTCCGCTAAACTTAGGTCCTGCGCAGACAGAGGTTCGATATAAACATTTACAAGTTCAGAGGGACGATGGCGAGGTAATGTTCCTAGAGGACGTTTAGACAACATTTTCTGCACACGAGTGCGTAAAGGACAAGCTTATCTTAGGAATTTCATAGGAATATCTTGTCGCTCTCACTGGAGTTCAGCATCATGTCACTCGTTTCACGAGAATCGAGGTTGTCATTCTCTGGGTCCCTTTGCGTACTATAAAATTGTCATCACATGAAATGAAAGCCGACATGAAATGAAGGGAAGCACTGACATGGCACCTAGTTCACCCTGTGTTATGGGCTGACATCACGGATGTTGTAGGTGATGTAGCCAACCGTGTCAGGTTCCATAAAAAAAAAAAAAAACATTTTGGTGACGCGAAGGGAGCAAAAGAACAAATGTATCCCGGTATTACCTCAGCTGCATCTACTCCACGCTTTTTAAGGCACCTAATTCTAAGTAATCTGATGAATTGATGAGAGCGTGCTGTAGATCCGCAACCAACTACTAAATCGATTGGGATCTGCGGAGAGTGGTGAATGACGTGGTTCTACTGAAGATTGATGATGAATAGCTACTCCCGCTTGGTTTCATCTCGTCTTGTGTATGTTGTTGATTATTCGTGACTGGTTCGCTGGGCCAGTCATTTTGTGGACCGAGCAAGAATTCCGGACCTAATATCCATCTGGATTGAGCGTCAAGACCACCAGACTTTATGCGAGTAGCATCGTCCGCCACGTTTAACGGGCTTGGGATCCATCGCCATTCTCGGATGTCTGTAGTTTCTATGATCTCACCAACTCTGTGAGCCACAAACGGTTTGTACATCCGAGCATCGCTTCGGATCCACCCGAGCACGGTCGTGGAGTCACACCAGAAAGTCTGTTTAGATGGTTTGATTCGGTGACCTTCACGTATAGCAGATGCAAGACGAGCTGCAATAAGCGCACCCTGTAGTTCTAAGTGAGGGATGGATACTGGCTTAAGCGGAGATACTCTTACTTTGCTACTGATCAATGCGAGTTGCACGCTTCCATCTGAGTATACGAAACGCCAATATGCGACACATGCGTAAGCTAACTCGCTAGCATCACAGAATACATGCAGCTCACATTGAACTGGGTCGGCCTCTTTCAAGTACCATCGAGGAATCTTCAAGTTATCTAAAGATCGAAGGTCACTTAGCCATTCTCTCCATTTTTTTGAATCGTCGTGAGAGAGCTCCTGGTCCCAGTTTAAGCCATCACGCCACGCTTGTTGGAACATAATGCGCCCCCTCACGACGATGGCTCCCAAGTGACCCATAGGATCGAAGATTTTCATGACCATAGATAGAACAATGCGTTTTGTCAATACAGTTGGCACCGCTTCTAGTACTGAATTACTGAAACTTATCGTATCTGAAGCCGGTTGCCAAACTATACCCAGTGTACGCACTGACAGAGAAGAAAAGTTACCTAAATCTACATCTGTGTTTGGTTTACATTCTAGTAAAAGTTTGGTGGAACTAGTGAAAGCGATGACGGATCGTTTGATATCCATTCTCGCATTTCAAATCCGCCTTTCTTGTGAACTGTGACTATATCTGCAGCCAGTCGTGCCGCTTCGTCAGTACAGTCTAGACTGCCGATATAGTCATCCATATAGTGGTCATCGATAATGGCTTTAGCCGCTGTCGGGTACAGATTTTGATGCTCTAGTGCATTTTTGTTTTTCACATACAATGCCGTACACGGACTGGAGGCAGCTCCAAACATCATCCAGGACATTCTATAGATTTCAATCGAACGTTCAGGGCTATCGCGCCATAAAAAGCGCTGCGCATCTCTATCTGATTCTCTAATTCGAACTTGGGGAAACATTTCACGAATATCGGCCGTCAAAGCTACGCGGCCCTCACGAAAGCGAAAGAGAATACCTAATAGTGGTTGGAGGAGATCCGGTCCAGGTAGGAGCATTGAGTTGAGACTAACTCCTTCGGATTTAGCTGCTGCATCATGGACTACTCGAAGTTTACTCGGTTTGTGTGGATTAATAACCCCAAAATGAGGTAAATACCACAGTACATGAGATGGCGGTACTTGATCATCACACTTTTCTGCGTAACCTTTGTCTATCATAGCACGAATATTTGCTTTGTACTTATTTGCGTAGTCGTCATCTTTTTTCATTATTCTCTCAAGGGATTTGAAACGATTTATGGCCAGACCAAAACTATTTGGTACTATCGGATTATCGGTGGCCCAGAGGAGCCCGGCTTCAAAATGCTCGGAGGGTAAGCGATATCTTGAAGTATTTTTATTGCTCGTTCGTCGCTCACGCTCCTCGCTACTTTCTTTGTAATACCTATAGCATCTAGTTTATATTGCTCCTTCACAAGTGTCTCTAACGATTCAGGGTGCCATTCCTCGGCACAGAATGAATCAATGATTGTAGTATGATTCACAAACTCAACCTGTCTTGTTTTGCTGCAGCCGGAACCGTACACTACCCAACCTAAAGGAGTGAGTGAAGCTACAGGTTCAGAGAGTGTTCCCTGACGCGTTTTTAAAGTAAGAGATAGGTGCCAGTTGTCACTGCCAATGATTATCATAGGTTTCACATTCTCATAACAAAGCAAACCACTTATGTCTTTTAGATGGGAGTATTTTTCAATATCTCGCAGTCGAGCGGTTTGCCGATGCATGCCGAGGTCGGAGATCGAACGAGCGTTGAACTCTGAAAGTTTAGTATCGGAATGTTTTCCTTTTCTCAATTCACGTAACTCACATTCGCTTGCGTCGTCAAACCGCGTACACAACTAACATGCATGAGGCGTTCAGGTCCCACTACTCCGATTTTTGAACAGATTTCGGAATCAATAATCCGAGGAACCGTCATCTAGGAGAGCGTATGTATCTACGCTGCCGGCGGGCCCACTAACAGTCACCTCAACCAATTTCAAAAGACGAAAGAAGAAAGTGATAAATCAGAAGTGAGTGTATTCCATTTTGAATTCGTAGTGTGAGTGATCTGTTCTACTATAAGTTCACTTTTCGTGTTATTCTCCGTACCTGCATGTGACGTTGAACTACCTTCAGTTGCATCAACGTGAGCAACGACCTCTTGAGATGGCCTATGCAAAAGTTTGTGGTGCCGGTATTTGCACCCTTCGGCGCGACAAATCTGCTTCGATTTGCACGTGTTGTACCGATGCGAGCCTTTGACGAGACACCTATGGCAAGCTTTACGTTCCTTGACCCAGCGCCATCTATCGTCAACCGACAGGGAGAGAAACTCTTTACAGTCATCTACTTTATGGGATTTTTGGCAAAAAGTACAAACTATTTTTTTATCGTCGATAGTTGTAGCATTTACCCTATCTACATTCTTTTTATACTCAAAATGTCGATTTCCGCTATCGCATTGAGCCGCATCGGGAATCATGCAAAACTTGATTTGAAGAGTCGCCTCACGTTCTAAAAAGTCGGCGAGCAACTCTAGAGGTAGTTTACTCGTAGAGGTGGAACGTTCTGCAGCAAAATCCGCCCATCGTGAACGCAACAGATGGGTTAATTTACCAATTAAAGCATTCAATAACTCCGGTGATTGCAAGTAAGCACTCTCATTCAGTAAACTTACTGTTTGAAAGCAGTTGCGAACACGACAGGAAAATATGTGCAGATCCTTACCTTCGTTGGCGAGCTTGGGTAGGGCGCGCGCGGCGGCCACCTCGCGCACGACTATCAGCTCAGGGCGTACGAAACGCAGCTCTAGCGCGCACATCACCTGATCGGGCTCGGCGGCGGACACCAGCACAATGCTGACTGCCTCCCGCGCCGCGCCTCGCAGTGCGCTACTCAGCCGAGCCAAATTCTCAGCCGGCGTGTATGAAGCTTTAGTATCCTCAAATGAACGTTTGAAAGACAACCAGTCCTTAGGATTCTTACCATCAAAAAATGGGATTTTAATACTCATCGATTTGTGTGATCTAGTTTGATTACCGCTGAAGTTTGCTATTGCTTGAGCTAATTGCGTAATAGAGTTATCAGGATTATTATGTGCGTTAGGATAGTCGTTGCTATTGTTTGAATAATATTTATTATTTTGTTCTGTTGGCATATATGAGAATGGTGGAGCTAAGACAGTATTCGCACAAACATTGCCGGGCAAGCGTACAGCTGTCTCCGTCGTCGGTTGGACGGCGAGACCACCTGCCCAAGGGTGAACGACGGGTGGAGCAGCGAGTGCGACTGAGAGACCGCCGGTGAGGGTGGGGGCAGTGGTTACTGGCGGCCCACCACCGCCACCAAGCGCGGGATGCGCCCATGCACCGGGCGGGAAGTAACCCGCGGCATTAGCGGTGGCGACGACGCCGGGGCCACTATTCATGCGGCATGTTGTGTTTATTCCACCGGCTTCGACTTGCTTGTGCTCCAGTGAACGAGAAGGCAACGCAGCAGCGGCGTTGCTTTGCACAGTCGTCGTCGAAGGTATTGGCTCCAACTGTGAGGGACTATGTGGGAAATCCTGAGACACACAGACAGAAACACTGTTATTCATAGGATATAATTAATTATTTTCTAACCAGTTGTGCACATCAGAATGTTTAGAGTAATCACTGCGGTGGCTGCTTCGCCGGGACCTTGGAGAGCCTCCCTCGGCCTCTATAGCGGCCAACTGGGCACGCAGTTCAAATTCAGCGACCACGCGATCGCATTCCAACTCAGTAGCGGCCTGCGCGGCAGCTGCGGCTTGCGCGGCAGCTGCGGCCTGCGCGGCAGCTGCGGCCTGCGCGGCAGCTTGAGCCTGTGCGGCGGCGGCAGCAGCCTGTGCCGCGGCTTGACATTCTTTGTGAAGTTGTTCTTTTTTTAATTCGGCCATTCGCCGCGCGTGCTGCGCTTCAGCGGCGAGCTTTCGCGCAATTACTGTCGCTGACGAATGGCTGCTTCTCAGCGACGTTTGACAGACTGGGAGACAAACGGCGGAGGCGCTGCTGTGTGCGCCCCCGTTCCCGTAGTAACCTCAGGTAACCTGTTCTCACTACGGCTGGTTGAAGGCTGGAGGACGTCGGCCTCTGTTACTCCCACATCCGCTTGTTTGTTTTCTGCTCTGTGCTGTCGTGACTTCCAGGATCTGGTTTCCATCACAATGTAGGTTATTTGAAGAGGGCGAAGGACCAAAATGTACCCAAGGGCTTCGATAGCAATATTTTAATTTGTGAAAGAAAAAGTGGAAACGTTTGTGGAAGCCATTTTATTAGCGAGCTATTTTGACAATGACATTCATTCATAAAAAGAATTAAGAAAAAAACTAAAATTACGTATGCACAGCACAGACGGCATGCAATATCATCGGCGTGTATGGACGAGGTACCGCAAGGGAACACACTGTGGGTTTTTGGTTTGATCGCTTCCGTTCTGAAAAATTTCATCTCAATGATGAGCCCCGTGGCCGACCGGAGACGAAAGTCGATAACAATGAATTGAAAACCATAGTTGAAGCAGATTCATCACAAACCAAGTCGGAATTAGCAGCAGCCTTCAATGTAAGTGATAAAACGATACTAATTCATTTACGTCAAATTGGAAAGATAAAAAAGCTCGGAAATTGGGTACCGTATGAACTCACTGAACAACAACAACAAAATCGCGTCGAAGCTTGTCTTAACTTGTTGAATGGGCACAGAAATTCTGAAACATTCTGTTTTTGTAGAGGCATCAATGAACTTCCAGTAAAATGGCAAAAGTGCATTGATAATAATGGCCAATACTTCGATAAAAAAATATATGTATTTTTTAACCGACTTCCGAAAAAGGAGGAGGTTCTCAATTCGTCTGTATGTTTTTTTTTTATTTATTTTTTTTTTTTTTTGTATGTTTGTTACGCGATTTCTCCGTCAATTGAGGGCCGATTTAGAAAATTCTTTTTTTGTTAGTTAGGTCATACTTCCGAGGTGGTCCCATTTCAATTTTATCGAAATTGGTTTAGTGGTTTTCGAAAAATCAGCATAATACTATGGTGTGTGGTTACCTTCAGCAAAACTTGTGATGTGGTCGTTTTCGGCAATTTTCAGTTTGATAAATTAGTATGGTGTGTGGTTACCTTCAGCAAAGCTTTTGTGATGTGGACTTATTCAGCAATTTGCAGTCTGACACATATGGCGAATAATTCTGTACCACTTCAATCGATTTCGATTATTCGATTTCGATTATTCTTTTTTATGTAATATTATTATTAAGTCTATATTATTATTTATTTCTTTATTTTCACGTTTTTTCATCATACAGGTACATATTTATATTAATTTTATATAATTATAAAATAAAATAGCTATACAAAATTAATAAAAACAGAGAAAAACAAAAAAACGGTATTCTCGCCGGCGGCGGGAGGCGGACCTCCAAGCACGCCGGCGGGTGCAGGCCATGGCTACGGAGCTCTCCGGGACGACGCGAGGCAAGCTACGAGCGATAGGTGGTGGTACTAGACACGTAGGCCACCACCACCCCCATCTCGGAGAGCTCCGTATCCACCGGCTGCGGGGCGACGACACGCAGTCCTTTCATGGATGTTGATCCTCGTGCGTGCGCCGCTGTTGCGCACCGTACCGCCACGCCGGTAGCGGGGGCTGTAGTCAGAGCACAGAGCCCCGATAGCCCCAAGTAGGCCGGTTGATGTGGCGGACATCGTCTTCCCATCGTAGGTCTTGTGGCGGGAGCACGATGTTGTTCGTCGTCGTCGCCGGCAGATGTCGGCGATGCAGCGGCGAACCTTGGTGGTGGGTGTGCGCTGTCGTGGAAGAAGTGGCAGGTAAGCGAAACACAGGTACACGTCAACGTCGTCGTCGTCGGTGTAAGCGAGGAAGGCGGCGTAATCGTGCGGGGCGGCGGCGCGCTGCTGGCGCGGCAGACTCCACGCAAGCTGCGGTGCGCCCTCACCGCGCCCTCCTCTGGCCCGGAGCGGGGACGCCGGTCGTGTCGTGTCCCTGTCTTCTGCCGTGCTGTCTTTGACAAGTCGTCACCATATTCTGGGGGTGCCGAGCGGCGGCGCTGGTGGTGGTCGCATGGTGTTACACACCATGCGAGGTGCTGCGCCGGTGGTGGTGGGGTCGCGCAAACACGCGAACTCGGTTTCTTCGTCCTCAAAACTCGGTTTTAATTTTTTTCATCTCGGAGGAAAAAAATTTGCGACTTGTCACTTTGACAGCTTCTTCTTTTTTTCTAATAATATTATTATTATTATTAGTCCTGTTGAAATACATGAATCGATATACTAGTGATACATATTCGGACCCTTGTTTCATGAATATTCTAAATTTGAAATTTTTTATCTTTTCCGACCGGCCAGGTGCGCTTAATTTATTATGGTACCTGACCGGTACCTACTGTACCGGGTACCATCGAGCTGGTCTGATGATGGAGACAGAAGGTGGCCATAGGAACTCCTAAACTACACATGATAAACCCATCGTGTTTGGGCTCGTTGCATTTGTCTTCACGAGAAATTTACTTTAGACCTAGGAGATTCTCAATTCGACGGTATGTTTTCTTTTTTTGGATGTTTGTTCCGCGATTACTCCGTCAATTGTGGGCCGATTTTGAAAATTCTTTTTTTTTTTATTTGAAAGGGGATAACCCTGAGGTTTATGAAGTGAAAACTTCTTGGCACTTTTTTAGGTGGGTAAAAAATTTATAACTCGCGACATCGCGTCAGCGCCATTTTAAATGAAACCTTAAGTCATTGCATTAAGGGTTAAGTTAGAGTGGCACGGGATCTGCCGGCACTCCCGGAGTGCAACTGTTAAGTAGGGTTCGGTAACACGTTTATGTCTGTCCATTCTACTAAGTTCTGCAAGATGAATGTAGGGTTCCGTAACAAATGCATGTCTGTCCGTTCTACAAAGTTTAACATTTATTTCAAAATGAATATAGGGTTCCCTAACAAATGTATGTCTGTCCGTTCTACTAAATTTTACAATTTTTTAACCAAGGCCCTCCGACGGTTATTTTATAATAAAACTAGGGTTCCGTAACACGTTTATGTCTGTCCATTCTACTAAGTTCTGCAACATCACCTACAAGACAGTAAGTAACTATGGGCGAGGCCGAAGGCCGAGCTGCGTTCAGGAAGTCGATAAACCTTCTCGAAGACAGTAATTAACTATGGGCGAGGCCGAAGGCCGAGCTGCGTTCAGGAAGACGAATAACCTTCTCGAAGACATTAAGTAATTATGGGCGAGGCCGAAGGCCGAGCTGCGTTCAGGAAGACGATAAACCTGCTCGAAGACAGTAAGTAACTATGAGCGAGGCCGAAGGTCGAGCTGCTTTCAGGAAGTCGATAAACCTTCTCGAAGACAGTAAGTAACTATGGGCGAGGCCGAAGGCCGAGCTGCGTTCAGGTAGACAAATAACCTTCTCGAAGACAGTTTGTACCGTGTGGGGTCGGTACTTTAAAAGAATAGCCCCACTGCATCTCTCCCCGTGTATGTCGTAAAAGGCGACTAAGGGATATGACTCCCTTCTTATATTACTAGGTGGTAGGGTTTAACCCGCCCGGGTTGGTACCACCGCACTGAATGAAAGGTCGGTCGAAACGGCTATGTAAATAGTTTGTGTTTTCCGTCCAGTTGAGTGTAGCCGGCACGACCGAAGGGAAGCACTGACGTGGCACCAAGTTCACCCGGTGTTATGGGCTGACATCACGGATGTTGTAGGTGATGTAGCCAACCGTGTCAGTTTCCATAAAAAAAAAATTTAAAAAAAATGTAACTATGGGCGAGGCTGAAGAGCGAGTTGCGTTCAAGAAGACAATAAACCTTCTCGAAGACAGTAAGTAACTATGGGCGAGGCCGAAGGAGGAGCTGCGTTCAGGAAGTCGATAAACCTTCTCGAAGGCAGTAAGTAACTATGGGCGAGGCCGAAGGACGAGCTGCGTTCAGGAAGATGATAAACCTGCTCGAAGACAGTAAATAAGTATGGGCGAGGCCGAAGGCCGAGCTGCGTTCATGAATACGAAAACCTTCTCGAAGACAGTAAGTAACGTTAAACTGTAGGTCCCTTCCCTTCTTACGTTACTAGGTGGTAGGGTTTATCCCGGCCGGGTTGGTACCACCGCACTGAGCGAAACGTCGGTCGAAACGGCTATGTAAATAGTTCGTGTTTTCCGTCCAGTTCAGTGTAGCCGGCGCGAAATGAAGGGAAGCACTGACATGGCACCTAGTTCACCCGGTGTTATGGGCTGACATCACGGATGTTGTAGGTGATGTAGCCAACCGTGTCAAGTTTCAAAAAAAAAAAAAAAAAAAAACCATGGGCGAGGCCGAAGGCCGAGCTGCGTTCAAGAAGTCGATAAACCTTCTCGAAGACAGTAAGTAACTATGGGCGTGGCCGAAGGCCGAGCTGCGTTCAGGAAGACGATAAACCATTTCGAAGACAGTAAGGAACTATGGGCGAGGCCGAAGGCCGAGCTGCGTTCAGGAAGACGAATAACCTTCTCGAAGACAGTAAGTAAGTATGGGCGAGGCCGAAGGCCGAGCTGCGTTCAGGAAGACGATAAACCTTCTCGAAGACAGTAAGTAACCATGGCCGAGGCCCAAGGCCGAACCGCGTTCAAGAAGACGATAAACCTTCTCGAAGACAGTAAGTAACAACGGGCGAGGCCGAAGGCCGAGCTGCGTCCAGGAAGACGAATAACCTTCTCGAAGGCAGTAAGTAACTATGGGCGAGGCCGAAGGCCGAGCTGCGTTCAGGAATACGGTAATCCTTCTCGAAGACAGTAAGTAACTATGGGTGAGGCCGAAGGCCGAGCTGCGTTCAGGAAGACGATAAACCTTCTCGAAGAGAGTAAGTAACTACGGGCGAGGACAAAGGCCGAGCTGCGTTCAAGAAGACGATAAACCCTCTCGAAGACAGTAAGTAACTATGGGTGAGGCCGAAGGCCGAGCTGCGTTCAGGAAGACGATAAACCTTCTCGAAGAGAGTAAGTTACTATGGGCGAGGCCGAAGGCCGAGCTGCGTTCAAGAAGACGATAAACCTTCTCGAAGACAGTAAGTAAGTATGGGCGAGGCCGAAGGCCGAGCTGCGTTCAGGAAGACGATAAACCTTCTCGAAGACAGTAAGTAACTATGGGTGAGGCCGAAGGCCGAGCTGCGTTCAGGAAGACGAATAACCTTCTCGAAGACAGTAAGTAACTATGGGCGAGGCCGAAGGCCGAGCTGCGTTCAGGAATACGATAAACCTTCTCGAAGACAGTAAGTAACCATAGGCGAGGCCGAAGTCCGAGCTGCGTTCAAGAAGACGATAAACCTTCTCGATGACAGTAAGTAACTATGGGCGAGGCCGAAGGCCGAGCTGCGTCCAGGAAGACGATAAACCTTCTCGAAGACAGTAAGTAACCATGGGCGAGGCCGAAGGCCGAGCTGCGTTCAAGAAGACGATAAACCTTCTCGAAGACATTAAGTAACTATGGGCGAGGCCGAAGGCCGAGCTGCGTTCAGAAAGACGATAAACCTTATCGAAGACAGTAAGTAACTATGGGTGAGGCCGAAGGCCGAGCTGCGTTCAGGAAGACGATAAACCTTCTCGAAGACAGTAAGTAACTATGGGCGAGGCCGAAGGCCGAGCTGCGTTCAGGAAATCGATAAACCTTCTCGAAGACAGTAATTAACTATGGGCGAGGCCGAAGGCCGAGCTGCGTTCAGGAAAACGAATAACCTTCTCGAAAACAGTAAGTAATTATGGGCGAGGCCGAAGGCCGAGCTGCGTTCAGGAAGACGATAAACCTGCTCTAAGACAGTAAGTAACTATGGGCGAGGCCGAAGGTCGAGCTGCGTTCAGGAAGTCGATAAACCTTCTCGAAGACAGTAAGTAACTATCGGCGTGGCCGAAGGCCGAGCTGCGTTCAGGAAGACGATAAACCATTTCGAAGACAGTAAGGAACTATGGGCGAGGCCGAAGGCCGAGCTGCGTTCAGGAAGACGAATAACCTTCTCGAAGACAGTAAGTAACTATGGGCGAGGCCGAAGGCCGAGCTTCATTCAGGAATACGATAAATCGATCCTATCCTATTCTATCCCATCCCATCCCATCCCATCCCATCCCATCCCATCCTATCCTATCCTATCCAATCCTATAAGGTAAGAAGGGAATAATAAATATGGCAAAATAAATATCTGAATTTGAATCTGAAGGGACCTACAGTTTTACGTGCAATCCGAACCACGGTTGGGCTTATAATTTTTTATTTCATTCATTTTGGTTTAAACCATTAAGTGTCTTATATTTTTGAAATCGCGTTTAGAAGCTTTTGACAATGATACCCCACTCGGTGGGGTTTGAAGAAAATATTTTTTTAAAGTGTGACAATATGTGGTCCCACGGCCGCCATTTTTAATTTATGAAAAAATTTGGTACTATGACAAGGGGACCATCATACCAAATCGATTGACACCACGATCATCAAAATCGAATGAGTAGTTTAGCACTTACGGTGGAACATCCGTACATACCCAGCCACATAGACAGCCAACCACATTACCCTCCTTTTTGGCTCTGCCATAGTCGGGTCAAAAAAGTTTCAAAATCTTTACCATAAATAAAATAAACTAAAAAGTAAGAAACAAGATATTTGGGCGCCATGGCAGTGCTTCCCTTCGGACGTTGCTATCATCGTCTTATTGGGTAAGAGCAGTCTTTTGATTTTCCTGTTTATTTAGTTTTATTGAAGTCTTCTGGCAGTTTCACATTATAACGTTATAATTAAATTGAAATGCCGTAGTCGTGCGTTGTCAGCTATAAAAAAATTATGCTTGATTGACGGCATCTCGTTGTTAATTTTACGAAGGGGAAGAGAGGGAGTGAGGGAGTGATGGAGGGGAAGAGGGAATGAGGGAGGGAGGTAAAGATAATATTTTGCCTCGACTCATACAACAGCAATCGGCCACAATAATATAATCCTATACCTTTCATTTATTCATTAGAGTTACTCAGTAGTAGTAGGTAAATAACACATAATTCTGTGAAAATTTCAACTGTCTACCTATTACGGTTCCAAAGATACAGCAGTAGGACAGACAGACGGACGGACAGACAGACGGACGGACAGACAGACAGACGGCGTAGGCTTAAATATAATATTAAATATAATCCGTACGGGATACGGAAACCTAAAGAAAAGTATTTTCGTATATTTAAAGTTAAGTAGATAAATTTTTTTTATAGCTGACAACGCACGACTATGGCATTTCAATTTAATTATAACGTTATTAATGTGAAACTGCCAGAAGACTTCAATAAAACTAAATAAACAGGAAAATCAAAAGACTGCTCTTACCTAATAAGACGATGATGGCAACGTCCGAAGGGAAGCACTGCCATGGCGCCCAAATATCTTGTCTCTTACTTTTTAGTTTATTTTATTTATGGTAAAGGTTTTGAAACTTTTTTTAGTTTTTTTAATTATAGTTACTTTTTTCCATAGTCGGGTTACAGTTTTTTAAACTTTATTTTTTTTAAGGAACTACTCAAGCGCCGCGTTCTTCTTGCTCTGAGGTTTCTAGGCGTGCGGATGTGTTTTGCTACTGCTTATAATAATTTCTTGAAACATTCTTTTAATTTCTTGTTGTTCTTTAATTCTTTTTTCGCTGTATCAATTGAAGTTTCTAACTAATAGATTTTATGTTCTTTTGTGAATTTTTATTATTGAAAGTTGTAATAAATCGATATCAGGTCCTTGTAAATTTCCTTTAAAAACCCAAATCCTCTTTTAGGAGCTAAAAATATTTTCATTTCATTTTCATTAGGATGCATCCCACTTTGTACGATATGAGTACGACGTGATTCCACGTAAAAAATTAAGATCCTATCAAATTAAAATGTTAGATTTCTATCATAGTGCTTAGTGCATAGTTGCTCGGTTCGCTATTGAGTTCATAGGCACCCGCCCGCTAGCCGCGCTTCCTCCGCCACCGCCGCCGCCAGCTACCGGCCGCTCGGTAAATACCTATAGTACTCCGCCGCGCGGACGGAACATATCGGTTTGTATGGGAGCCACATCTTAGCGTAACCGGAAGTGCATTTTATTTAGCCAATCCTGTGTCCTGTGTAGGTAAATGTGCTTGTACGAAGTTTCATCGAATTCAGATTCAGTTCAGGTAGGGGAAAGTACATCTGTTTGGGAGGAACTTTCTTTGGGCGTACCTCAAGGCTCAGTTCTTGGCCCACTACTTTTTCTGATCTATATTAATGATCTTCCCAAGGTAACAGAAAATCTCTGCAGGAGTACATTATTTGCGGATGATACTAGTTTTACAGTGACCTCCAATAATGAAGATACTCTGACAGATAAAACTAGAAAAACTTTAGACGACGTGTCGACATGGTTCTCAGTAAATGGTATAGCTCTCAACAAGCAAAAGACAATAATGCTAAGATTCAATACTAAGCTTACCAAATCCACAGCAGATACAAATACAAAATTTTTAGGCATCACGATAGACGCAACTTTGAAGTGGGACTCTCATGTGGATAATGTATGCAAAAAATTGTCCTGGTCAATATATGCGATGAAACAAATAAAACCCCTAATAAATGGCAACATTATAAAATTGGTATATTTTGGGTACTTCCATTCACGAATGTGTTATGGACTGCTAGTCTGGGGAAACGCAGTTGATATCAAAAGAGTTCTAATCAAACAAAAACACGCTGTTAGGATCCTGCATGGAGTAAACAAAAGAACCTATTGTCGCCTTCTGTTCGAGAAATCCAAAATCATCACTGTAATAGGACAATTCATCTTAGAGAGTGTATGTTATATCCACAACAACGTAAACAATTTATTGGTATCTGAAAAACATAATTATTACACACGGAGTAAAGAAAGTACGCAGATACTTGCACCTTAAAGCAAGCTTAGGAAGGCAGATAGCAGTGGCAGTTATCCAGGTGAAGCAAGTGAAGCACCGCCTCACTTAATTATCTTGAAGGTAAAGAAAAAAAAAATTCAAAATACCATGAAAGAAAATTTAAAAAAAGTCCATCCAAACTGATCAGAGAACATTATAGACCAAAAAATCGAACGGCGCACGGCGGCGCGGAGGCGAGTCGGCGGTGCGGCGCGGGGAGGTGGTGCGAGAGGGGTCCTTAGAGGCGACGAACGAAATACTTCAGCTCTGCGCCAAAGATGTGTTAGTGCATACAATACACATGTACTTGTCCACGCGCGTGTGTTGGCGCAAATGCCGACAGCACCATACAGCACAGCGCATAATTTGAAAAAGTACCAGGGACACAGCCATGACAAGGAGCCGCACGCGCGGGAAAAAACATTGCATGACATTGTGCACAGTTGGTGAGACGCCGGACACATCCGGCTCATATCGCTTCACCTCGTAGAGACCAAAGTTTGACCTTGAATTCGTTGCATTTACCTAGCAATTGAGGCGCTGATAAATCCTGCTGCATGAACGATTACGTCGCGTCGTCGCTGCGCTCGCCTAGACGGGCGGCGAGCGCTCTGTGTTCCCTTGAAGTACCAGGGTATAATCGGTAGATAAGAGTCTCAGTAAATAACATAACATATCATACAGCACAGCGCATAATTTGAAAAAGTACCAGGGACACAGCTATGACAAGGAGCCGCACGCGCGGGAAAAAACATTGCATGAAATTGTGCACAGTTGGTGAGACGCCGGACACATCCGGCTCATATCGCTTTGAATTCGTGGCATGTACCTAGCAATTGAGGCGCTAATAAATTCTGCTGCATAAGAATTATTATGAACGATTACGTCGTCGCTGCGCTCGCCTAGACGAGCGGCGAGCGCTCATGAAGCTCATGAAGTACCAGGGTACAATAGGTAGATAAGAGTCTCAGTAAATAACATGACATGTCATACAATATTTTTTCCCGCGCACAGCTCCCCACCACGGCCAACCCTACCAAAAAGGTAACGATTTTGTAGTCCGATTGATGTTGAAGTACCAGGGTAGAATCGGTAGATACGTAAGAGTCTCTGTTAATAACATAACATGCCACATAATATTTCTTCCCGCGCACACAGCTCCCACGGCCTCTCTCGGCTGATCTCCTGGCACCTTTTCAAATTATGTGCAAAATTCTATCATAGGAATATCAAAGATACGCTGCGCTCCTTTATTATAATAACTAGCTTTTGCCCGCGGCTTCGCTCGCGTGAAATTCGTATTTCAAAGAAGAAAGTAAGTAACTTAGGGCGAGGCCGAAGGCCGAACTGCATTCAGGAAGACTATAAACCTTCTCGAAGAAAGTAAGTTACTGAGGGCGAGGCCGAAGGCCGAGCTGCGTTCAGAAAGACTATAAACCTTCTCGAAAAAAGTAAGTAACAAAGGGCGAGGCCGTAGGCCGAGCTGCGTTCAGGAAAACGATAAAACATCTCTAAGTAAATAAGTAATTAAGGGCGAGACCGAATGCCGAGCTGCGTCCAGAAAGACGATAAACCTTCTCGAAGAAAGTAAGTAACATAGGGCGAGGCCGAAGGCCGAGCTACGTTCAGGAAGACTATAAACCTTCTCGAAGAAAGTAAGCAACTGAGGGCAAGACCGAAGGCCGCTCTGCGTTACTTACTTTCATCGAGAAGGTTTATCTTCTTCTTGAACGCAGCTGGGCCTTCGGCCTCACACATAGTTTATACTTACTTTCACCGATAAGGTTTATAGTTTTCCTGAACGCAGCTCGGCCTTCGGCCTCGCCCTCAGTTACTTACTTTCTTCGAGAAGGTTTATAGTCTTCCTGAACGCAGCTCGGCCTTCGGCCTCGCCCTCAGTTACTTACTTTATTCGAGAAGTTTAATAGTCTTCCTGAACGTAGCTCGGCCTTCGGCCTCGCCCTTAGTTACTTACTTTCTTGAATAAGGTTTTTCGTCTTCCTGAACGCAGCTCGGCCTTCGGCCTCGCCCTTTGTTACTTAATTTCTTCGAGAAGGTTTATAGTCTTCCTGAACGCAGCTCGGCCTTCTGCCTCGCCCTTAGTTACTTACTTTCTTCGAGAAGGTTTATGGTCTTCCTGAACGCAGCTCGGCCTTCGGCCTCGCCCTTAATTACTTATTTACTTAGAGATGGTTTATAGTCTTCCTGAACGCAGCTCGGCCTTCGGCCTCGCCCTCAGTAACTTACTTTCTTTGAGAAGGTTTATAGTCTTCCTGAATAAAGCTCGGCCTTCGGCCTCGCCCTCAGTTACTTACTTTCTTCTTTGAAATACGAATCTCACGCGGGCGAAGCGCGGACAAAAGCTAGTTAATCTATAAAAATCATTCATAATTAATTACTCTTGAAACGAATTGAAAAAAAATCTTCTAACTTTGATGACTCGCTGTACCTGCAAATAATAATAATTATTATCTTCTTTATTATTGTTGTATTTGCGCCACCTTGCTTATTTATATGTTTTGTATGTGCGTTACTTAGAAACTAAGCATTGACAATTTTCCTGGTACATGTTTCGTGTCGGTGACGTCATATTTTAGCTTACCTACATGCATCCCACCTTATACATATGAGTAAGATCAAAAAATTTAAATGAAATCAAATAAAAATTTTGGTATTCTATTATACGGTGAGTGTGGTGAGGGCGCGGCGGCACCCGCGCGCCGCGCGCCCGCGCGCCTCCGCTACACCGCCCCGCGCCGCGCCACCTCCTGTCAGCCGCCCGTCGCGTCGCCGGCTCGTTCATATACACCTACTCGCGGTGAACGGCGGACGGAACCTAGCAATTTGTATGGGAGCCACATCTAAGTGTAACCGCAAGTGAATTTTATTTAGCCTATCCTGTGTCCCGTATAGGCAAATGTGCTTGTACGAAATTTCATCAAATTCAGATAATCGGTTTAAGAGTTATGGCGGAACATACATACATACATACAGAAAAGATTTCTAAAAATCGTCAATTTAGCTTTAATATCATACATAGAGTCTACAAACTCAATATCTCATAAAACAAAGTAACTTACTCCATGACCATCTCTTACAGATTTATTATTAGTATTGATGATGATTGATAATAATAAGTAATAACCCTATGGGCACACGAGTACGAGAACGAATGAAGTCCGCTGCGGGGTGTAGTGCGGGCAGGGGAGCGCGCGCTCGGCGAAGTTCGGCTGCAACTGGGCGCGCGCGAACTGCGAACGTGTTGGTACTCAAACTTCAGGTCTCGGTGAGATCTATCCATCTGTCACGTGAACTTTTGTTTTGGTCATAACTCGAGAACCACTGGTGCTAGACCCATCGTGTTGGTACTCAAACTTCAGGTCTCGGTGAGATCTATCCATCTGTCACATGAACGTTTGTTTTGGTCATAACTCGAGAACCACTGGTGCTAGACCCATCGTGTTGGTACTCAAACTTCAGGTCTCGGTGAGATCTATCCATCTGTCACATGAACGTTTGTTTTGGTCATAACTCGAGAACCACTGGTGCTAGACCCATCGTGTTGGTACTCAAACTTCAGGTCTCGGTGAGATGTATCCATCTGTCACATGAACTTTTGTTTTGGTCATAACTCGAGAACCACTGGTGCTAGATCCATCGTGTTGGTACTCAAACTTCAGGTCTAAGCTATGTAGGTGGATTTTTAGTCGCCTCACTAAAATTTATTGGTCAAAGCCGCCACTGGCAGATAGACACGGTGACTATAAAAAAATTTAAATGTATAACAAGATCCCTGATGCCATTAAAGCTCTGCCACCAGGTATATTTAAGAGGAAAATCAAGAATATTTTGACAGAAAATGTAATATATAATTTAAATGAATATTTTGACGAAAAATTTAATTGGACATTTGATAAAAACTGACGGCTTAGGAATACATTATGTATGTTCATTTATATAATTTAATGTTTATTATTGTTGCACTCTATATTTTTATAAAGTAATAATCGAATTTGACGATTTCGATAGCATTGGATCCATAAGGATCCAAAAAAAATGCTCAAGAAAATAAAAATGATTGACTTTGACTTTGACTTTGACACAGAGTCTACAAACCTAATATCTCAAAAACAAAGCAACTTACTCCATGACCATCCCTTACAGATTTATTATCAGTATTAATGATTGATGATTGATGGATGACTTACCTACGATTGTGATAAGTTGTCGGGGTACCGAGAGTACGTCCAGGATCGTTGATCTGCTGAGCGAAGGCACGTAGGTACATACCGTCGAGGGATATTGTGCGTCGTTTAGCTGAAAGAAGAGGATCCTGATCCTGAAGGAGGAGCTGATGGCGGAACCGTGAGTCCCATAACCTCTCCTACTCACCCCTTATGAGATCGCAATGTTTCGTAATTTATAAACCTTTGCACTTTAGTGAATTCGCCCACCAAAAAAAAATATATGAAAGGGGTCTGCCCAAGGAAGTATCCCATTGTTAGCTCAAGGCCAGATCACCGAGAACAATTATTTTTAACAGATACTAAAATGGAGTTGCAATTACCTTTTAATAAAAACAGCAATTGCCGTGAAATTAAAAATAAACCACCGTCGTATAAAACTGTTGCATCGTCATATCGCAACTGACTTCTGAAAAGTAACAATGTGTTCTTTTATTAATTGTTTAGTGATTATATTCTGTTGTAAGTATACAATATGAATTTGTTAACCATTTATAGGACACCCTGCCTTATTTTTTATTAACCCCCGACGAAGAAAACGGAGGGGTGTTATAAGTTTGACGTGTGTGTGTGAGGGAGAGAGGGTGTGTGCGTGTGTGTGTGTGTGTCTGTGGCAACGTAGCTCCCAAACGAATGGCCGATTTGGATGCGTTTTTTTTATTGGGAAGCTTGTTTAATCGGGATGGTTCTTAGCTATGTTTGTAATCAAGTAATTAAGTAATAAAAAATTAATTATCTTAGTGGACCGAATTTCGTGAGGTTTTTTTAAAAAAGGTTGAAATAAGAGTTAAAAAAAAAATAGGTAAAAAAACTTTTAAGTTAAACGGTTTTATTAAAAAAAAAACTAGAAAAAAAAAATCTGGTGTACAAAAAGCAAGAAAATAATAAGGACACAAACCTGGGTCTTCTTAAGATTTTACGTCTGGGTAAGAAATCGTGCAGTGCTAGCGTGCTGTCTTCTCATGTCGGATGCCAAAGGGCAATTTGTGTCGCTGCGTCAGCGGAATAAGTAATAAATTGAGACTTTTAACAGACTAATATAAAAACGTGGGGCGTATAATATGCGTAATAACTAATAACATGCGCCCCACGTTTTTATATTAGTCTGTTAAAAGTCTCAATTTATTGCTTATTCCGCTGACGCAGAGACACAAATTGCCCTTTGGCATCCGACATGAGAAGACAGCACGCTAGCACTGCACGATTTCTTACCCAGACGTAAAATCTTAAGAAGACCCAGGTTTGTGTCCTTATTATTTTCTTGCTTTTTGTACACCTGATGTTTTTTTTTCTAGTTTTTTTTTTAATAAAACCGTTTAACTTAAAAGTTTTTTTACCTATTTTTTTATTTACTCGTTTTTAGTTTGATTTTTGGCTCGTATCATTCATTACGCAAACTCCTCATCCTTTCCAACTCTCTCATTGCATCTTTGTTACTCGGTTCCTTACCTGTCAATTACTCACAATCAAGCTCCTCAATACATAACCCTTCTAAAGACTTTACGCGACTCAATGCAACATACGCTTGACCCTACTCAAATAGTCTGGAGCCCAAATACACGACAGCATGGTCAACAGTACTGCCCTGCATTTTATGGACAGTGGAGGCCCATGACAAAATCATCGGTAACGTACGTCTCTCAGCTGTTCCATAATTAAACTTTGCTGGAAACTGTATGGCTTTAAGATGGATAAGGTGTCCGCCGTCCCTTTCAAAATCAAGTTGAACAGATGGTATGTCTGTTTCATAGGTACATTTGCGTTCGACAAGTATGGGACACTCGTCCAAACAAACCAAATGAGCCCAAACTCGAGGGGGTTACTAGTAACGGCTGAAGAGTTCCACTGTACACCTCCTGACTCCATCATCAGACCCTCGTCACCAAGTGTGTTGGTAGAAGTATGGGACACTCGTCCAAACCAACCAAATGAGCCCAAACTCGAGGGGGTTACAGTAACGGTTGAAGAGTTCCACTGTACACCTCCTGACTCCATCATCAGACCCTCGTCACCAAGTGTATTGGTAGAAGTATGGGACACTCGTCTAAACCAACCATATGAGCCCAAACTCGAGGGGGTTACTAGTAACGGTTGAAGAGTTCCACTGTACACCTCCTGACTCCATCATCGGACCCTCATCACCAAGTGTATTGGTAGAAGTATGGGACACTCGTCCAAACCAACCAAATGAGCCCAAACTCGAGGGGGTTACTAGTAACGGTTGAAGAATTCCACTGTACACCTCCTGGCTCCATCATCAGACCCTCGTCGCCAAGTGTTTTGGTAGAAGTATGGGACAATCGTCCAAACCAACCAAATGAGTCCAAACTCGAGGGGGTTACTAGTAACGGTTGACGAGTTCCACTGTACACCTCCTGACTCCATCATCAGACCCTCGTCACCAAGTGTTTTGGTAGAAGTATGGGACACTCGTCCAAACCAACCAAATGAGCCCAGACTCGAGGGGGTTACTAGTAACGGTTGAAGAATTCCACTGTCCACCTCCTGACTCCATCATCAGACCCTCGTCACCAAGTGTTTTGTTAGCAGTATGGGACACTCGTCCAAACCAACCAAATGAGCCCAAAATCGAGGGGGTTACTAGTAACGGTTGAAGAGTTTCACTGTACACCTCCTGACTCCATCATCAGACCCTCGTCACCAAGTGTATTGGTAGAAGTATGGGACACTCGTCTAAACCAACCATATGAGCCCAAACTCGAGGGGGTTACTAGTAACGGTTGAAGAGTTCCACTGTACACCTCCTGACTCCATCATCGGACCCTCATCACCAAGTGTATTGGTAGAAGTATGGGACACTCGTCCAAACCAACCAAATGAGCCCAGACTCGAGGGGGTTACTAGTAACGGTTGAAGAATTCCACTGTCCACCTCCTGACTCCATCATCAGACCCTCGTCACCAAGTGTTTTGGCCCAAAATCGAGGGGGTTACTAGTAACGGTTGAAGAGTTTCACTGTACACCTCCTGACTCCATCATCAGACCCTCGTCACCAAGTGTATTGGTAGAAGTATGGGACACTCGTCCAAACCAACCAAATGAGCCCAAACTCGAGGGGGTTACTAGTAACGGTTGAAGAGTTCCACTGTACACCTCCTGACTCCATCATCAGACCCTCGTCACCAAGTGTATTGGTAGAAGTATGGGACACTCGTCTAAACCAACCATATGAGCCCAAACTCGAGGGGGTTACTAGTAACGGTTGAAGAGTTCCACTGTACACCTCCTGACTCCATCATCGGACCCTCATCACCAAGTGTATTGGTAGAAGTATGGGACACTCGTCCAAACCAACCAAATGAGCCCAGACTCGAGGGGGTTACTAGTAACGGTTGAAGAATTCCACTGTCCACCTCCTGACTCCATCATCAGACCCTCGTCACCAAGTGTTTTGTTAGCAGTATGGGACACTCGTCTAAACCAACCAAATGAGCCCGAAATCGAGGGGGTTACTAGTAACGGTTGAAGAGTTTCACTGTACACCTCCTGACTCCATCATCAGACCCTCGTCACCAAGTGTATTGGTAGAAGTATGGGACACTCGTCCAAACCAACCAAATGAGCCCAAACTCGAGGGGGTTACTAGTAACGGTTGAAGAGTTCCACTGTACCCTCCTGACTCCATCATCAGACCCTCGTCACCAAGTGTATTGGTAGAAGTATGAGACACTCGTCCAAACCAACCATATGAGCCCAAACTCGAGGGGGTTACTAGTAACGGTTAAAGAGTTCCACTGTACACCTCCTGACTCCATCATCAGACCCTCGTCAGACCCTCGTCACCAAGTGTATCGGTAGAAGTATGTGACACTCGTCCAAACCAACCAAATGAGCCCAAACTCGAGGGGGTTACTAGTAACGGTTGAAGAGTTCCACTGTACACCTCCTGACTCCATCATCAGACCCTCGTCACCAAGTGTATTGGTAGAAGTATGAGACACTCGTCCAAACCAACCATATGAGCCCAAACTCGAGGGGGTTACTAGTAACGGTTGAAGAGTTCCACTGTACACCTCCTGACTCCATCATCAGACCCTCGTTACCAAGTTGAAATTATCATAATATTGTATTGTCACGAGAACTCAATATGTGTGCAAAGTTTCATAAAAATCGGTTCAGTAGAAGTAGTTGAAAAAGTTGTCGCAAGATTTGAAACAAAGATAGAAACAAACAAATATACGGAGTCAAGCTAAATAAAACCGTTTAAAAACGCAATTTATGATCCTCTGTCGTGGTTTTTTTTTTGGCAAAAGTTACATGTTATGAGAAACAAATCACTAAATATGTTATAATTCATAAGATATTTTTATTGAAAAGAACAAAAAATCCCATTTAAAAATATGAGTATTTGTTATCGAAAATTATTCTAACAAAAAATGGCACACATTATAAGCCAAGGCACACATTATAAGCCAAAACGCTCATTGTTCGCAAGTTTTGCATCGGCGGAATAGGGCCTTAAGGGTCGGGAGTTTTTGACGTGATAACGCCGCGTCTTATAAATTGATGAACACCGGCTGCACGCACGAAAAAGTGTCACGTTCCATCTGAGCCTGTGTGTGCAAGCGAGAGCGCATTAACAAGCGATAGAGAGGCACAATCGGCCCAAGCGTCGGCTTGTACACATTTATCTAGTACCAGGGCAGCATAAATTGAAAGCAGGTTACTCATACATAGAGAGGCACAATCGGCCCAAGCGTCGGCTTGTACACATTTATCTCTCTGGTTCTAAAGTACCAGGGCAGAAAGGAGGTTACTCGTACCATAATATATTAAGCGCATCTGGCCGGTCGGAAAATATTTCAAATTTAGAATATTCATGAAACAAGGGTCCGAATATGTATCACAATATCGATTCATGTATTTCGATTCAATACAACGACAGAGAACCAAATATTAGGTATTGAACACTTTTTAGTTCTAGGTTTTTTTTTGTTTGGAAGTCGGTTTCGTATTTTTTAAAACTGTTTTTATTTCATTATTTTTTTTAATAATATTAAATAAAAAAGAATAATCGAAATCGAATAATCGAAATCGATTGAAGTGGTACAGAATGATTCGCCATATGTGTCAAACTGCAAATTGCTGAAAAAGTCCACATCACAAAAGTTTTGCTCAAGGTAACCACACACCATAGTAATTATCCTCCTTTCAATTTCTTCTGCCCTGGTACTTACCACTTTATGACGTTATCACGTAAAATTATCGTCCGTAAACCGACTTTACAGATAACCAATTTTTGTTGAAAAAGTGGTTAAATATATCGCACACGTAGATCAAAACTCGGTCAAGTAAAAAAACACTTTTTTTAGTATGACGGAAAAACGTGTAGCTCCCTTTTTTAGGTTTCCGTATCCCGTACGGAAGCCTATTACTAAGCCTCTGCCGCCGTCTGTCCGTCCGTCCGTCTGTCTGAGGGCTGTATCTCTCGAACCGTTGAAATTTTCACAGAATATGTGTTGCTATGGCAGATATAACAGCAAATAATAAAAAAAATTTTTAAAAATTAAGGGGCTCCGAAACGTCTGAAAAATCTATTAGTCACGCTACTGAATAATAGATGGCGCCACAGGATTTTATGCATTGCATTGTTGAAAGACAAAAGATAGGCGGATATTATTGATAGCGGATAGATACGGAAACCTCCGTGCGCGAGTAAAACTTGCACTTGACAGATTTTTTTTCTTAAAAAAGCTAATCAACCAATGACCTATTGTGAACAAAAAATATCTATACATATAATAAAATCGTAAAGGTAAGAAAGTCTGTACATTGAATGTATTCGGAAAAAAACTAACCAGGGTGGCTTAAAATGAGATACTGAACATGTTAGAACAGTTTTTAAAATTTTTGTTTGTTTGTTTATTTGTTTGTCTGTACGCGCATCACGCAAAAACCACTGAACGGAATTAGACGAAACTTTGTATAGTGGCAGTTTATATGCCGGGTTAGGATAAAACGTAAAAAAAAATTAAAAAAAAAAAAATTAAACAATTAAAAACATTATTGCGCGTTTAAAATCACGTAGTCCAAAGTACATAATAATTATATCTTGAGAACTAGCAGCAAATACAATATGAATAAAATATTCATTCGAAATTTAAAAGTAAGTAGATACAACGAAAATGACAGTTCTTCTTTTTTATAACTTGAACACAATAGTCTATACATATCTATTCTTTCTATACATATAATAAAATCGTAAATGCAAAAATGCCTACTGTACGCGCATCTCGCAAAAACCACTGAACGGTATTTGACGAAACTTTTTATAGTGACAGTGTATATCCCGGATTAACTGTCAAATTGTCAAAGTTTGTTAGTGGAAAAAACAGTAGTCAAACTCTTAGATAAAATTACGGTCAGTTAATGCATCCTTAATAGTGTAATAACTCTTTTCAATTAACATTAATTTAATCCGTCGTTTGAAATTATTATCATCTAATTGTTTTATGTTAGAAGACAGTTTATTATAAAATCTAACACTATTACAAATAAAGCTTTTTGAGGTTTTAGCTAATCTAGTCTTATTAGTTGTACATTATTCTTACACCGCGTATCATAGTTATGATTGTCGGAATTAAGAGAGGAATCATTAATGTATTTTCTGGCATAGCATATGTTCTGGTAAACATATGCACTTGGTAAAGTCATGATTCCTATCTCCCCGAACGCTGTCCTACAAGTATCTCTAGTTTTCATATTTAGGATGTACCGCAAGGCCCTCTTCTGTAATAAAAATATTCTATTTGAGTCTGCTGCATTTCCCCAAAACATAAGGCCATATGACATGATGCTCTCAAAATAGGCATGCTAAACCGTCTTTGCAGCATGAGTTCCGCATAGCTCTTTAATTTTTTTTATAGCATAACAAGCGGAACTCAACTTACCAGCTAAAGAGTTTATGTGGGCTTTCCAAGTAAAACTTTTATCAAATATTATCCCAAGAAAAGTTAGTTCATTAGCAAGGTTTAATGACAAGTTTTCTGCAGTTTTTAATATGGCATCAGTGTTATTACGTCTATGAGTACCTAGGCAGTGTGGTCAAATTCTTCAGTATTCATGTTTATGCTGTAAATATTAATGCTCTTGTGAGCGGTAGTATGGGTTAATTATTTGTAAGTTACTATAATATAATACTTATAAGGTACTAACAAAACATTGTGACTTGCGAAGTTTGTTTGTCAGTTCTTCTTCGCATTGAATTTAGAACTGGCGGAATTTTCGACATGTCCAAGCGTAGGTTACCTACCTATGGATGAAATTATACAATAAACAATAAACAATAACGTAATAATTAAAAAATATAATAAAAATCACGTATTCCAAAGTAAAGGTAAAAAACAATTTTAAATGTCATGTTGACAACGGAGAACTGTCATCTCGACGTGAGCTGGCCGATAAATAAAAAATAATAATTGAAAGTCGAAGTTATGCCGCTGTCATTGGTGCAATAAAATTTATATATCTGTTGCCCGCGGCTTCGCTCGCGTAAAATTCGTATTTCAAAAAAAGAAAGTAAGTAACTTAAGGCGGGCCCGAAGGCGGATCTGCGCTCACGTAAAGGATATTCTTTCCCGATGAAAGTAACTAAGGGCGAAGCGGAAGGCGGAGCTGAGTTCAGGAAGAAGAAACATATTCTTGAAGAAAGTAAGTAATTAAGGGCGAGGCCGAAGGCCGAGCTCTATTCTGGAAGACCATAAACCTTCTCGAAGAAAGTAAGTAACCATGGGCGAGGCCGCAGACCGAGCTGCGTTCAGGAGAAGCTAAACCATCTTGAGGAAAGCAAGTAACTAAGGGCGAGGCCGAAGGCCGAGCTTCGTTCAGGAAGAAGGTAAACCATCTTGAAGAAAGTAAGTAACTAAGGGCGAGGCCGAAGGCCGTGCTCTATTCGGGAAGACCATATACCATCTCGAAGAAAGCAAGTAACTAAGGGCGAGGCCGTAGGCCGAGCTGCGTTCAGGAAGAAGGTAAACATTTTTGAATCAAGTAAGTAACTAAGGCGAGGCCGAAGGCCGAGCTACGTTCTGACAAATGATAAACCATCTCGAAGAAAGCAAGTAACTAAGGGCGAGGCCGAAGGCCGAGCTGCGTTCAGGAAGAAGCTCGAATAAAGTTAATTAATATTAAGATTGAGTTAATTTCATTTAAATTTGATTATAAAGTCCAAAGTCCACGCTTCTGACGGCAAATATACCGTGCATCCTAGAACCTCGCGGTTATTCCCGGCTAGATGGCAAGAGGCCCGATGCTATCACCTTAGTGCCATGGACTAAGGGTAGTTCTTTGATGTGGGACGCCACTTGTGTTCTCACATTGGCTCCAAGTCACGTTAGGACATCTTCAAGAGCGGCTGGCGCGGATGAGGCTGGGGCGGAGAGCCTCAAACGCAACAAATATAGAAATATAATTCAAGATTTCGAATTTGTTGCGTTTGCGGTTGAAACCCTCGGTCCGTGGAGCAGTGAAGCCAAAAGAGGCTTGGGCCTCTGCTGGTTGACGCAACTGGTGTCCCGCCATCAAGGACTTATGTACTTCATTCAAAGGGTAAGCCTTGCCATCCAGCGGGGTAATGCCGCAAGTGCTCTAAGAACATTTGAAAATGCCAGTTTTGATAGTTATTTTAATGTTTGTTAGGTAGGTTTTAATTCTTTAGTTATTAATATTACTTTTTTATTTTTATGAAATAAATCGATTGAGTAAACGATATTATATTCTATCGAAGAAAGGAAGTCTTTAAGGGCGAGGCCCGAAGGCGGAAGAGGGTTTTTGGTTTACCTGAACGCAGCTCGGTCTTCGGCCTCGCACTTAGTTCCTTACTTTCTTCCAGAAGGGTTATCGTCTTCCTGAACGCAGCTCGGACTTCGGCCTCGCCCTTACTTACTTCCTTTATTTGAGAAAGATTTATCGTTTACCTGAGAGCAGCTCGGTCTTCGGCCTCGCCCTTAGTTAGTTACTTTCTTTGAGAAGGTTTATCGATTACTTACCTGAACGCAGCTCGGTCTTCGGCCTCGCCCTTAGTTACTTACATTCTTCTTTGGAATACGAATTTCACGCGAGCGAAGCCGCGGGCAACAGCTACATGAAATAAAAACCTAAAAAAAAAACGAACGCTAGAGTTGAAGGCGGTGCTAAAAAGGCTACACAAATCACAAAGGATATCATTCACTCATGTTTTCTTTCATGCATCATTTTTGCTTGCTTTTAGCACCGCCTTCAACTCTAGGGTTCGTTTTTTTTTAGGTTTTTATTTCATATATTTTTAAGGCCGTTTTTATATTTTTATTTTAAATAGTTTTTTAGTTCTACTTTTTTTTGGAAGTCGGTTTTATGTTTTTTAAAACTTTTTTTTTATTTCACACTTTTTTTAAGTAATTTTTTGCTATTAATGTACTCGGCGGAATCGCTCGGCCTTCGGCCTCGCGATTCCGCCTACTTTCCAATCCGATCTTGACCCAATTAAAATAGGACCACGTTAGCCTGGATAGCTCAGTGGTGCAGACAGTCCACTGTCGCTATTGAATGTTAAGCAACGCTGGGTGCGGTCAGTCCTTGGATGGGTGACCGCTGACCGTTGGAGGATGACCGAGGTTCGGATTCCTCGTAAAACTGTAGGTCCCTTCCCTCCTAATCTTACTTGGTGGTAGGGTTTAACCCGCCCGGGTTGGTACTACCGCACTGAATGAAACGTCGGTCGAAACGGCTATGTAAATAGTTTGTGTTTTCCGACCAGTTTAGTGTAGTCAGCACGATCAAAAAAGGAAGCACTGACATGGCACTTAGTTCACCCGGTGTTATGGGCTGACATCACGGACGTTGTAGGTGATGTAGCCAACCGTGTCAGTTTCCATAAAAAAAACTCAGGGTTATCCCCTTTCAAACAAAAAAAATAATAATTTTCAAAATCGGCCCACAATTGACGGAGTAATCGCGTAACAAACATCCAAAAAAATAAAACATACCGTCGAATTGAGAATCTCTTAGGTCTAAAGTAAATTGCTCGTGAAGACAAATGCAACGAGCCCAAACACGATGGGTTTATCATGTGTAGTTTAGGATTTCCTATCGCCACCTTCCGTCTGCATCATCAGACCAGCTCGATGGTTCTCGTACCATAATATATTAAGCACATCTGGCCGGTCGGAAAAGAAAAATTTCAAATTTAGAATATTCATGAAACAAGGGTCCGAATATGTATCACTAGTATATCGATTCATGTATTTCAATAGGACAGAGAAAATTTCAAAATATTAGGTATTTAATACTTTTTAGTTCTAGTTTTTTTTTTAAGTCGGTTTTATATTTTTTAAAACAGTTTTTATTTCATTATTTTTTAATTCCTATACTTTTTTTTTTAATCTCGATGATACATTTTATTATAATCTATATCGTATTCACTAACATTATCATAAAACTTTAGCTAACATAATTCAAATTCTAAATTTAGCTACTTATAAGTACAAGTAAAAAATCAGAAGATGAACTAATATAATAATAATACACAAGCATTGTACGTATAATAATTTTATAAATGTTTCGTAACGCAACCTATCCGGGACTCGGACGACCCGGCCTGAACCTGTGACGTATGGCTGTGCAGGGTGCACAGGACCAGGAGACCTATGTGGGGCAGCTACTGTCTCTGTGTTAACATTGCCATATCCCGGTTCCTCAAAGGGTGCGTATGTTCGTTGGGTGTCGTCGCGGTGCGGAGAATCTGCAATTATATGTCTTCTGTTACGGACGACTAAGTTACCAGCCCGAAGACGCACCACGTAAGACCGATCCCTACGCATACCTTCTTTTAGGCCACTCAAATCTCTTGCAGTCCTGTAGTAGTAAACCTTGTATTTTTCCTGTCGCTCCTGCAATATTTTATGTACACCCCTTTGAATTTTCGGATGCAGCAACTTATCATGAGTGGGCAAGAGAGTCCTAAGTGTCCGACTATACAATAACTCTGCAGGCGATGCTATATTATTACTTAATGGTGTATTTAAATATTCTAAAATCACCACTATCATACCTGGTTTTTTTCATCAAATAATAATTTTTATAATTTGGATGGACCGCTCCGCTTGGCCGTTCGATTGTGCGTGCAACGGTGATGACTTCACATGTTTGAAACTCCACTGCCTTGCAAAATCTCCAAACCTATCTGATGAGTATTGTGGACCGCAATCCGACATAACTATATTCGGAATGCCATGTTTACGGACTGCACAAGTATGATCATATTTCTGAATACCGCGTTCGTCTACAATGGCTCGACATTCGACGCCGTAGAAATTCTCATGTTCTCTCTCTTCTCTTCCGCACGCTGAACGACATTGGGGCTCCAGAGTACTTGCGGGATCGATTCCAATTTCTCTGTGCACACGGCCTTTCTTTGAGATCAACTGATTCCCGAGTACTCGCCATCCCTTCTCACTCCTCCACTTCTTACTCTGACTCCTTCACCGTGAATGCGGCACGTATGTGGAACTCGCTTCCCCTCGAAATTCGTTTATCGCAGTCCTGTTTATGTTTAAAAAGCGTATAATGTCTCACTTTCTGAAACGATAAATTACTCGCTATTTATGGATTAGAGTCTAATGTTAGTTTTCTCTGTATATTTTATTCGTGTATATTTGTATGTATTTATATATATATATATATATATATTTATTAACATTGATAAGTCGAATATTATGATACAAACAATTGCAGATAAAATACCAATAATCCAGAGTAACAATTTTAATGCAATAAATGATGTAGCATTCAAAGATGCAATAAGAAATCTAAAAAACTGGAAGACCCCCGGAATAGACAAATTACAAAAGTATTACCTCAAATATTTTACCAGTGCACATCCATACATACTGCATTACTTTAACAAAATTCTTAATAACGAAGAACAGATAGATCCGTGGCTTACAACAGGTGTGGTCACTTTAATCCCCAAAAATACGAATACAAATGATCCAAAAAATTGGAGGCCGATCGCATGCTTACCAACCACTTACAAATTATTTACATATATCCCATATGTAGAAATATACAAACATTGTAATGCTAATGATATAATGACTCCCTAGCAAAGAGGTTGTAAATGGGGAGCGAGAGGTTGCAAAGATCATTTAATTGTCAATAAATCTATTTTAGAAGATACAAACACATACAAAAAAAACCTAAACATGGCGTGGATAGATTACAAAAAAGCATATGATTCGGTACCGCATGAATGGATTATTTTCATCCTCAAAATATATAAATGCCCTAACGTAATTACAAATTGTATATCAAAAGTTATGGAAACATGGCAAGTGATTATGAATACAATAAGCACTGACTCAAGAATTACAACAAAGCCAATAGTTATAAAACGAGGAATATTTCAAGGAGATTCTCTGTCCCCTTTACTTTTTTGTCTATGTCTTAACCCACTATCAAAATTACTGAGTGAATATGAAAAAATAGGTAAAAAAACTTTTAAGTTAAACGGTTTTATTAAAAAAAAAACTAGAAAAAAAAACATCAGGTGTACAAAAAGCAAGAAAATAATAAGGACACAAACCTGGGTCTTCTTAAGATTTTACGTCTGGGTAAGAAATCGTGCAGTGCTAGCGTGCTGTCTTCTCATGTCGGATGCCAAAGGGCAATTTGTGTCGCTGCGTCAGCGGAATAAGTAATAAATTGAGACTTTTAACAGACTAATATAAAAACGTGGGGCGTATAATATGCGTAATAACCAATAACATGCGCCCCACGTTTTTATATTAGTCTGTTAAAAGTCTCAATTTATTGCTTATTCCGCTGACGCAGCGACACAAATTGCCCTTTGGCATCCGACATGAGAAGACAGCACGCTAGCACTGCACGATTTCTTACCCAGACGTAAAATCTTAAGAAGACCCAGGTTTGTGTCCTTATTATTTTCTTGCTTTTTGTACACCTGATGTTTTTTTTTCTAGTTTTTTTTTTAATAAAACCGTTTAACTTAAAAGTTTTTTTACCTATTTTTTTATTTACTCGTTTTTAGTTTGATTTTTGGCCCGTATCATTCATTACGCAAACTCATCCTTTCCAACTCTCTCATTGCATCTTTGTTACTTCTTACCTGTCAATTTCTCACAATCAAGCTCCTCAATATATAGCCCTTCTAAAGACTTTACGCGACTCAATGCAACATACGCTTGACCCTCCTCAAATAGTCTGGAGCCCAAATACACGACAGCATGGTCAACAGGTCTGCCCTGCATTTTATGGACAGTGGAGGCCCATGACAAAATTATCGGTAACATCCGTCTCTCAGCTGTTCCATAATTAAACTTTGCTGGAAACTGTATGGCTTTAGGATGGATAAGGTGTACGCCGTCCCTTTCAAAATCAATTTGAACAGATGGTATGTCTGTTTCATACATTTGCGTTCGACAAGTATGGGACACTCGTCCAAACAAACCAAATGAGTCCAAACTCGAGAGGGTTACTAGTAATGGTTGAAGAGTTCCACTGTACACCTCCTGACTCCATCATCAGACCCTCGTCACCAAGTGTATTGGTAGAAGTATGGGACACTCGTCCAAACAACCAAATGAGCCCAAACGCGAGGGGGTTACTAGTAACGGTTGAAGAGTTCCACTGTACACCTCCTGACTCCTACGTCAGACCCTCGTCACCAAGTGTATTGGTAGAAGTATGGGACACTCGTCCAAACCAACAAAATGAGCCCAAACTCAAGGGGGTTACTAGTAACGGTTGAAGAGTTTTACTGTACACCTCCTGACTCCATCATCAGACCCTCGTCACCAATTGTATTGGTAGAAGCATGGGACACTCGTCCAAACCAACCAAATAAGCCCAAACTCGAGGGGGTTACTAGTAACGGTTGAAGAGTTCTACTGTCCACCTCCTGACTCCATCATCAGACCCTCGTCACCAAGTGTATTGGTAGAAGTATAAGACACTCGTTCAAACAAACCAAATGAGCCCAAACTCGAGGGGGTTACTAGTAACGGTTGAAGAGTTCCATTGTATACCTCCTGACTCCATCATCAGACCCTCGTCACCAAGTGTATTGGTAGAAGTATGGGACACTCGTCCAAACCAACCAAATGAGCCCAAAGTCGAGGGGGTTACTAGTAACGGTTGAAGGGTTCCACTGTCCACCTCCTGACTCCATCATCAGACCCTCGTCACCAAGTGTATTAAGAGAAGTATGGGACACTCGTCCAAACCAACCAAATGTGCCCAAACTCGAGGGGGTTACTAGTAACGGTTGAAGAGTTCCACTGTCCACCTCCTGACTCCATCATCAGACCCTCGTCACCAATTGTATTGGTAGAAGTATGGGACACTCGTCCAAACAAACCAAATGAGCCCAAACTCGAGGGGGTTACTAGTAACGGTTGAAGAGTTCCACTGTACACCTCCTTACTCCATCATCAGACCCTCGTCACCAAGTGTATTGGTAGAAGTATGGGACACTCTTCCAAACCAACCAAATGAGCCCAAACTCGAGGGGGTTACTAGTAACGGTTGAAGATTTCCACTGTATACCTCCTGACTCCATCATCAGACCCTCGTCACCAAATGTATTGGTAGAAGTATGGGACACTCGTCCAAACCAACCATATGAGCCCAAATTCGAGGGGGTTACTAGTAACGGTTGAAGAGCTCCACTGTACACCTCCTGACTCCATCAACAGACCCTCGTCACCAATTGTATTGGTAGAAGTATGGGACACTCGTCCAAACCAACCAAATGAGCCCAAACTCGAGGGGGTTACTAGTAACGGTTGAAGAGTTCCACTGTCCACCTCCTGACTCCATCATTAGACCCTCGTCACCAAGTGTATTGGTAGAAGTATGGGACACTTGTCCAAACCAACCAAATGAGCCCAAACTCGAGGGGCTTACTAGTAACGGTTGAAGAGTTCCACTGTCCACCTCCTGACTCCATCATCCGACCCTCGTCACCAAGTGTATTGGTAAAAGTATGGGACACTCGTCCAAACAAACCAAATGAGCCCAAACTCGAGGGGGTTACTAGTAACGGTTGAAGAGTTCCACTGTCCACCTCCTGACTCCATCATCCGACCCTCGTCACCAAGTGTATTGGTAAAAGTATGGGACACTCGTCCAAACCAACCAAATGAGCCTCAAACTCGAGGGGGTTACTAGTAACGGTTGAAGAGTTCCACTGTCCACCTCCTGACTCCATCATCAGACCCTCGTCACCAAGTGTATTGGTACAAGTATAGGACACTCGTCCAAACAAACCAAATGAGCCCAAACTCGAGGGGGTTACTAGTAACGGTTGAAGAGTTCCACTGTACACCTCCTGAGTCCATCATCAGACCCTCGTCACCAAGTGTATTGGTAGAAGTATGAGACACTCGTCCAAACCAACCATATGAGCCCAAACTCGAGGGGGTTACTAGTAACGGTTGAATAGTTCCACTGTCCACCTCCTGACTCCATCATCAGACCCTCGTCACCAAGTGTATTGGTAGAAGTATTGGACACTCGTCCAAACCAACCAAATGTGCCCAAACTCGAGGGGGTTACTAGTAACGATTGAAGAGTTCCACTGTCCACCTTCTGACTCCATCATCAGACCCTCGTTACCAAGTTGAAATGATCATAATATTGTATTGTCACGAGAACTCAATGTGTGTGCAAAGTTTCATAAAAATCGGTTCAGTAGAAGTAGTTGAAAAAGTTGTCGCAAGATTTCAAACAAAGATAGAAACAAACAAATTTACGGAGTCAAGCTAAATGAAACCGTTTAAAAAGACATAATCAACTAGTCAAATACGTTTACTGGAATTTACTCAAGAAACACAAGTTCGAAACAACTAAATTTTGGTTGAAATGCCCGTTAAGTGAGCCTCATGTGGTGGAAAATGAAGAATTTAAACTAATATGGGAGATTGCTGTCACCACAGATTATGCGTTACCTAACAATCGACCAGACCTCATATATGTAGACAAAAATAGAAACAGAACTTACCTTATCGATATCACAGTACCGTCCGATTATAACCTCACTAGGAAGGAAAATGAAAAACTTACTAAATACTACGCACTAAAAATTGAAGTCCAAATATTGTGGAATACAATAGTCGAAATCGTCCCAATAGTTATAGGCACTACAGGAATTATAAATAAATCAACAGAGAAACACATAAAAAATTTAGACGCTGGCATAAAATTAGAAATACTCCAACAACAGGCTGCAATTGAAACCACAAAAATAATGACCAAATTTCTTAGTGGAAATCTGCCTCCTGACAGTGAAGACAATAATATTATGTAACTCAAGACTGATCGGTGGGCCCGTCCTCTATCTTGGGAGGCACTCGAGCGAGGACGGGTGGCAGACCGGCGAGTACAATCGCCGACGACTCCGAAGAAATCCGGAAGAATAAAATTATATATATATATAAATCTACCTCCTGACAGTGAAGACAACAATATTATGTAACTCAAGACTGATCGGTGGGCCCGTCTTCTATCTTGGGAGGCACTCGAGCGAGGACGGGTGGCAGACCGGCGAGTACAATCGCCGACGACTCCGAAAAAATCCGGAAGAATAAAATTATATAATATATATAATATATAATACTAATGATGGTTTAGCTTCTTCCTGAACGCAGCTCGGCTTTCGGCCTCGCCCTTAGTTACTTGCTCTCTTCGAGATGGTTTATCATTTGTCAGAACGTAGCTCGGCCTTCGGCCTCGCCTTAGTTACTTACTTTTATCAAAAATGTCTACCTTCTTCCTGAACGCAGCTCGGCCTACGGCCTCGCCCTTAGTTACTTGTTTTCTTCGAGATGGTTTATGGTCTTCCTGAATAGAGCATGGCCTTCGGCCTCGCCCTTAGTTACTTACATTCTTCAAGATGGTTTAGCTTCTTCCTGAACGCAGCTCGGCCTTCGGCCTCGCCCTTGGTTACTTACTTTCTTCCAGATGGTTTTTCAATTATCAGAACGTAGCTCGGCCTTCGGCCTTGCCTTAGTTACTTACTTTCTTCAAGATGGTTTAGCTTCTTCCTGAACGCAGCTCGGCCTTCGGCCTCGCCCTTAGTTACTTGCTTTCTTCGAGATGGTTTTTCAATTATCAGAACGTAGCTCGGCCTTCGGCCTTGCCTTAGTTACTTACTTTCTTCAAGATGGTTAAGCTTCTTCCTGAACGCAGCTCGGCCTTCGGCCTCGCCCTCGCCCTTAGTTACTTGCTTTCTTCGAGATGGTTTTTCAATTATCAGAACGTAGCTCGGCCTTCGGCCTTGCCTTAGTTACTTACTTTCTTCAAGATGGTTTAGCTTCTTCCTGAACGCAGCTCGGCCTTCGGCCTCGCCCTTAGTTACTTGCTTTCTTCGAGATGGTTTTTCAATTAACCGAACGTAGCTCGGCCTTCGGCCACGCCTTAGTTACTTACTTTCTTCAAGATAGTTTAGCTTCTTCCTGAACGCAGCTCGGCCTGCGGCCTCGCCCATAGTTACTTACTTTCTTCTTAGGTTTATGGTCTTCCAGAATAGAGCTCGGCTTTTGGCCTCGCCCTTAGTTACTTAATTTCTTCAAGAATGTTTTTCTTCTTCCTGAACTCAGCTCCGCCTTCCGCCTCGCCCTTAGTTACTTTCATCGAGGAAGATTATCGTTTACGTGAGCGCAGATCCGCCTTCGGGCCCGCCTTTAGTTACTTACTTTCTTTTTTTTAAATACGAATTTCACGCAAGCGAAGCCCCGGGCGACAGATATATAAATTTTATTGCACCAATGACAGCAACATAACTTCGACTTTCAATAATTTTTATTATTTGTCATCGGCCAGCTTACGTCGAGATGACAGTTCTCCGTTGTCAACATGACATTTGAAATTGTTTTTTGCCTTTACTTTGGATTACGTGATTTTTATTATATTTTTATTATTAAACGGTTTTATTTAGCTTGACTCCGTATATTTGTGGCTTTGTTTCTATCTTTGTTTGAAATCTTGCGACAACTTTTTCAACTACTTCTACTGAACCGATTTTTATGAAACTTTGCACACACATTGAGTTCTCGTGACAATACAATATTATGATAATTTCAACTTGGTAACGAGGGTCTGATGATGGAGTCAGGAGGTGTACAGTGGAACTCTTCAACCGTTACTAGTACCCCCTCGAGTTTGGGCTCATTTGGTTGGTTTGGACGAGTGTCCCATACTTCTACCAATACACTTGGTGACGAGGGTCTGATGATGGAGTCAGGAGGTGTACAGTGGAACTCTTCAACCGTTACTAGTAACCCCCTCGAGTTTGGGCTCATTTGGTTGGTTTGGACGAGTGTCCCATACTTCTACCAATACACTTGGTGACGAGGGTCTGATGATGGAGTCAGGAGGTGTGCAGTGGAACTCTTCAACCGTTACTAGTAACCCCCTCGAGTATGGGCTCATTTGGTTTGTTTGTTACCAATACACTTGGTGACGAGGGTCTAATGATGGAGTCAGGAGGTGGACAGTGGAACTCTTCAACCGTTACTAGTAACCACCTCGAGTTTGGGCTCATTTGGTTGGTTTGGACGTGTGTCCCATACTTCTACCAATACACTTGGCGACGAGGGTCTGATGATGGAGTCAGGAGGTGTACAGTGGAACTCTTCAACCGTTACTAGTAACCTCCTCGAGTTTGGGCTCATATGGTTGGTTTGGACGAGTGTCCCATACTTCTACCAATACACTTGGTGACGAGGGTCTCATGATGGAGTCAGGAGGTGAACAGTGGAACTCTTCAACCGTTACTAGTAACCCCCTCGAGTTTGGGCTCATTTGGTTGGTTTGGACGAGTGTCCCATACTTCTACCAATACACTTGGCGACGAGGGTCTGATGATGGAGTCAGGAGGTGTACAGTGGAACTCTTCAACCGTTACTAGTAACCTCCTCGAGTTTGGGGTCATATGGTTGGTTTGGACGAGTGTCCCATACTTCTACCAATACACTTGGGGACGAGGGTCTCATGATGGAGTCAGGAGGTGAACAGTGGAACTCTTCAACCGTTACTAGTAACCCCCTCGAGTTTGGGCTCATTTGGTTGGTTTGGACGAGTGTCCCATACTTCTACCAATACACTTGGTGACGAGGGTCTGATGATGGAGTCAGGAGGTGGACAGTGGAACTCTTCAAGCGTTACTAGTAACCCCCTCGAGTTTGTACTCATATGGTTGGTTTGGACGAGTGTCCCATACTTCTACCAATACACTTGGTGACGAGGATCTGATGATGGAGTCAGGAGGTGTACAGTGGAACTCTTCAACCGTTACTAGTAACCCCCTCGAGTTTGGGCTCATTTGGTTGGTTTGGACGAGTGTCCCATACTTCTAACAATACACTTGGCGACGAGGGTCTGATGATGGAGTCAGGAGGTGTACAGTGGAACTCTTCAACCGTTACTAGTAACCTCCTCGAGTTTGGGCTCATATGGTTGGTTTGGACGAGTGTCCCATACTTCTACCAATACACTTGGGGACGAGGGTCTCATGATGGAGTCAGGAGGTGAACAGTGGAACTCTTCAACCGTTACTAGTAACCCCCTCGAGTTTGGGCTCATTTGGTTGGTTTGGACGAGTGTCCCATACTTCTACCAATACACTTGGTGACGAGGGTCTGATGATGGAGTCAGGAGGTGGACAGTGGAACTCTTCAAGCGTTACTAGTAACCCCCTCGAGTTTGTACTCATATGGTTGGTTTGGACGAGTGTCCCATACTTCTACCAATACACTTGGTGACGAGGATCTGATGATGGAGTCAGGAGGTGTACAGTGGAACTCTTCAACCGTTACTAGTAACCCCCTCGAGTTTGGGCTCATATGGTTGGTTTAGACGAGTGTCCCATACTTCTACCAGTACACTTGGTGACGAGGGTCTGATGATGGAGTCAGGAGGTGTACAGTGGAACTCTACAACCGTTACTAGTAACCCCCTCCAGTTTGGGCCCATTTGGTTGGTTTGGACGAGGGTCCCATACTTCTACCAGTACACTTGGTGACGAGGGTCTTATGATGGAGTCGGGAGGTTGACAGTGGAACTCTTCAACCGTTACTAGTAACGCCCTCGAGTTTGGGCTCATATGGTTGGTTTGGACGAGTGTCCCATACTTCTACCAATACACTTGGTGACGAGGCTCTGATGATGGAGTCAGGAGGTGGACAGTGGAACTCTTCAAGCGTTACTAGTAACCCCCTCGAGTTTGTACTCATATGGTTGGTTTGGACGAGTGTCCCATACTTCTACCAATACACTTGGTGACGAGGATCTGATGATGGAGTCAGGAGGTGTACAGTGGAACTCTTCAACTGTTACTAGTAACCCCCTCGAGTTTGGGCTCATATGGTTGGTTTGGACGAGTGTCCCATACTTCTACTAATACACTTGGTAACGAGGGTCTCATGATGGAGTCAGGAGGTGGACAGTGGAACTCTTCAACCGTTACTAGTAACCCCCTCCAGTTTGGGCTCATTTTGTTGGTTTGGACGAGTGTCCCATACTTCTACCAGTAGACTTGGTGACGAGGGTCTGATGTTGGAGTCAGGAGGTGTACAGTGGAACTCTTCAACCGTTACTAGTGACGCCCTCGAGTTTGGGCTCATATGGTTGGTTTGGACGAGTGTCCCATACTTCTACCAATACATTTGGTGACGAGGGTCTGATGATGGAGTCTGGAGGTGTACAGTGGAACTCTTCAACTTTTACTAGTAACACCCTCAAGTTTGGGCTCATTTGGTTGGTTTGGACGAGTGTCCCATACTTCTACCTATACACTTGGTAACGAGGGTCTGATGATGGAGTCAGGAGGTGTACAGTGGAATTTTCTAACCGTTACTAGTAACTCCCTCGAGTTTGGGCTCATTTGGTTTGTTTGGACGAGTGTCCCATACTTGTCGAACGCAAAATGAAACAGACATACCAACTGTTCAAATTGATTTTGAAAGGGACGGCGGGCACCTTATCCATCCTAAAGACATACAGTTTCCAGCAAAGTTTAATTATGGAACAGCTGAGAGACGGATGTTACCGAAAATTTTGGCATGGGCCTCCACTGTCCATAAAATGTAGGGCAGTACTGTTGACCATGCTGTCGTGTATTTGGGCTCCAGAATATTTGAGGAGGGTCAAGCGTTTGTTGCATTGAGTCGCGTAAAGTCTTTAGAAGGGCTATGTATTGAGGAGTTTGATTGTGAGAAATTGACAGGTAAGAAACCGAGTAACAAAGATGCAATGAGAGAGTTGGAAAAGATGATGAGTTTGCGTAATGAATGATACGAGCCAAAAATCAAACTAAAAACGAGTTAATAAAAAAATAGGTAAAACAATTTTAAGTTAAACGGTTTTATTAAAAAAAACTAGAAAAAAAACATCAGCTGTACAAAAAACTAGAAAATAATAAGGACACAAGCCTGGGCCTTCTTAAGATTTTACGTCTAGGTAAGAAATCGTGCAATACTAGCGTGCTGTCTTCTCATGTCGGATGCCAAAGGGCACATTGTGTCGCTGCGTCAGCGGAATAAGTAATAAATTGAGACTTTTAACAGACTAATAAAAAAACGTGGGGCGTATAATATGCGTAATAAATAACATGCGCCCCACGTTTTTATATTAGTCTGTTAAAAGTCTCAATTTATTAGTAGTCAGATTCTGACTGCATACAAATTTTGAATCTTGACAGGGTACAACCTGTACCTTAATTTATACTGCTGACGCATGCTGAATATTAATTTGACTAATTGATACATTAAGTATCAAGTTTATTTAGCACGCATACTAAAATATTACCTTGACTAATTGATACATTAAGTATCAAATTTATTTATTTTATTTTTTGACATTGTACTACAATGTGGTATGAATATTTATAACTGACATGACTTGATACGATATGTATCAACAATTTCTGACAAAGGCTCTATACACCTGATTTTATCTATACTTTTACTTTAACTTTTGATTTTATGTGGTCAGAATTATCAAGCTTAAATTATAGTTATTCTAGCTCTCAAACTATACCTTAACACTGTAAGCGGTGTCTGTTGTGTAGCTAGTCACAATGTATTGTAATTGAAGACGTTAAAAAAAGAACCCTGCGAAGTTTCTTGCCGGCTCTTCTTTGTGGGTGTAATCGAACCGGATTGTAAAAACTAACAGGACAAATTCCAGCGTAGTGTACTACCTTACGAATGATGAATAAAGAATAAAGAATAAAGAATTACTTATTCCGCTGACGCAGCGACACAATGTGCCCTTTTGCATCCGACATGAGAAGACAGCACGCTAGTATTGCACGATTTCTTACCTAGACGTAAAATCTTAAGAAGGCCCAGGCTTGTGTCCTTATTATTTTCTAGTTTTTTGTACAGCTGATGTTTTTTTTTCTAGTTTTTTTTTTAACTATAGAGGTCAGAATTACCTTTTAGTGGTAGATTATTTTAGCAAATTTATTGAGGTGGTTACCTTAACGTCGACCTTGTCTGAGAATATTATTGAGGAATTGAAAATTATGTTCAGCAGACATCAAATCAAATCAAAATCAAAATATGTTTATTGCCTTTTAAAAATTTTGCAAAAGGTACAACTTAACGCCGTAGGCGTTCTCCTCCAGCCAACCTTTGGGTTATCATGAATGAGTGTGGAATGGCAGAGAACAAATAAGAATGATGTAGATAATTTCAACAAATTATACAATATAAATATAAATAAATAGATAAAAATATATATATTTATATATATATATATATATATATATATGAAATGAAATGAAATGAAATGAAATGAAATATTTATTTACACAAACATCATTACACTGCAATAAACTAGTCTCCTGCACTAGAAAATTTCTGTCTCGCAGAAAGACTTCTGTAATATACAAAGTGACATATTCATTTTGCGCTCACTAGTAACATCGAATAAATGTTTGCAAAATTTTAGTGAATGAAATTGGTAATTTAACACATGCAAATTAGTTAGAATAATAAATAAATAAATGAAAAAAACATTATTGAATTAAATATTAAAAATATGTTTGATTTATGTATATTATTATTATTATATTCCTTTTTATATATATCATTATTTCAATATTTAAATTAATTTGGTATTAGTGGGTAAGTTAGTACATAAAATAAATTGAGTTTTAACAACATTTTCAATAGTTTAACCTATTAAATGTTTACCCTAAGCAATAACAGTAAGAAGGTCCTCTGTATTTTTGTAGTCAAGGGTCCTTAGCCATGACTCAAGTGTAATTTTTCGACCTTTCCCAATTTTTTCGTGGAAATTACACAGTTTTTCCGAATTTTTATATATAAGCTGAGCAAGGAATGTATAGAATCGCCGTGCAAAACTTGTTCGGATTTGAGGAGGTGCTGGTTTGCCTCGGTTCCTCGTACATGGTCGCTCCTCTGTTGCTGTCTGTATCGGAGTAAGAGTAAGAGTAAGGAGAAGACGACTTATGAACAACTGCCGTACAGATAATAAACCGCTTTCGTAGTGGAGCGCGTGTGTGTTATAGCGATATGGCTTTTTAAAAGCTACTTTTAAAAGAGACCGTTGAGCGCGTTCGAGTTCAATGAGATACGATTTTGCAGCACCACCCCAGACTGTAATACAATAAGTAATTACTGACTCTGCAACTCCATAATATACTGTCTTCAGTATTGACTTATCTGCTCAGTTTCTGATTGATTTGAAGAAATAGATTAATTTCCTCAGTCTGTTTGACACTGCTTCTATGTGAGGTCGCCAGGTTAGATGGTTGTCAATTAAAATCCCTAGGAATCTGATTTGACTCACTCTCTCTAAGGTTTCACATGTGCACGCGTCTGAGAACGAGCAGCATGTGTGTAATTTGAGTTTTAGGGTTTCCTCTGGTTTTCCAGCAGACGTAATTGAGAAGCACATATATTTAGTTTTTGAGGCATTTATTGTGAGCAAGTTTTGATCCAACCATCTTTTCACCTCCATTAGGCCTGTTTTAGCGCACTCAAATACGTCATTCCAGGTGTCTCCGGAGAATACTAACACTATATCGTCTGCGTAAGTAACAATTTTGTATTTGGTAGGTTCAAGGTTGCACAGATTATTTATATAAACGATAAAAAGTATTGGCCCTAAAGCACTCCCCTGTGGTACTCCATATTTTGTTTCCTCTGTTTCACTTATTTGACTACCAATTTTCAGTGATTGCTTTCGGTTTTTCAAGTATGAGTCAAACCACTGCAGAGGCAGTCCCCGAATGCCGATTTTTTCCATTTTTGTCGAAGAGTATGGACAAGGAAACCGTGTCAAACGCCTTTGCGAGGTCTAAGAAGACTGCTAAAGTTCGTTTGCCTCCGTCTAGGCGCTCGACGATGTGTTTTATGACATTTTGCACTGCGTGTTCGCAGGATTTTTTTGGTCTGAAACCAAACTGATTATTAGAGAGTAAGTTTTTAGTTTCTAAGTAAGTCATTAGTCTAGTTTTAACAATTTTTTCCAGTATTTTTGATAGTATAGGTAAAAGTGATATAGGTCGAAAGTTTTTTATATTGCTCTGGTCTCCTGATTTAAAAATAGGACTTACTATTGCTGATTTAAAAGCCTCCGGGAAAACTCCTGTTTTTAAGCTCAGATTGCAGACATGACACAGTGGCTCGAGTATGTGGCAGCACATATTTTTTATATGTTTACTGCCTATTTGATCCCAACCAGGTGCGCTGTCATCTTTTAATTCCATTATAATTTTCGATATTTCTGTAGGGCATGTAGGTCTCATATAGAAGGAACCACCTGCAAGTTTTTTACTTTTTTCAGCTATTTTTATTAGGTCGTTTTCAGTTTGCTTTAGTCTTTTCAGATGTTCCTTGGCGAAATTTTCCCCTACTTCGATATAGTATTTATTCATTGTGTTTAATTTAACTTCACATTGTTTGCTACTTTCTTCAGCACTAAGAAGGTGAGTTGAAGGAGATTTATCTTTAGTTGTACATATATCTGCCGCTTCTTTTAGTAGTTTCCATAATTTCTTGCCATTACTACGGCTTTTTGTTATTTCGGTTTCGTAATAGATGTATTTAGCTTTTTTTATTGCTAGGTTGCATATGTTTCGGTATTTTTTGTACTTCTCTAGGTAGGTAAAAGGATATGACTTTGAAAGTGAATGGAGCTTATCTCGTTTATCGATGCAATTTAATAGGTTATTTGTTATCCAGGGTTTTTTATTTTTTGTTCTAATACTAGTTTGCTTTGTGGTTGTGTACGTTTGAATAATGTTTTGTATTGTCTCTATAAATTTGTTTGCAGCACAGTCAGTATTTCTCTCAGATACGATGTGGGTCCAGTCTACATTTTCCAGAAATTTAGATATGGCTTTAAAATCAGTTTTACTAGATTGTCTTGTTTGTTTGAAAGTCTTGGGCTTGCGTTTTTCAATGAAGGCCAGCACTGGTGAGTGATCGGTGATTGATGCACTACAGACTACAGTTTTTACTATACCTGTGCTTCTAATCATCACATGATCACGACATGCACTTTCACGAGTAGCATCAGTCACGCCAGGTTGAAGACCCAACTCTGCACATAAGCATAGATATTTAGTTGATCTGCTAGCTGTAATTGTATCTGCTATATCTATGTTTACGTCCCCTGTTAATATACAACAGTTTGTGGTTTTATACTCTGTTAAAATTTCATATACCGATTCTAAAAACGGATCAATATTTAAAACAGAAGGTGTGCGGTACACGGCCAACAAAACGCAGTCCATGCCTACCCTTACAAGCAGTCCGTTTGCGTCAACAATATCAGGTTCGACTACTGTGGCGCGTATTTGATCGCTTATGTAAACTATGACCCCGTCATTCTGGCGCTTATTGTTTGTAGTGTTGTACGATTTATAACCATTGATGTGCCGAGGTACATAGCTCGTGTCTTTGAGCCAGCATTCCGTCAGAATAATAATATCAAAGGGAATATCAAATAAAGCCAGAAGAACCGTTAAGTCGTCGAAGTTTTTATTTATACTTGTAATATTCAGCGTAAGTGAGGTTAGCATGGATTCCTGATTTCCAAAAGTTTTACATTGGTGTGCATTCGCGACTTTGAATTTCCTAATTCCAACCGAGTTTTCGTTATCTATGATATTACACAGGTCTTCATTGGCGTGTCTACACATAAAGAAGTTTGATTGCACTTTGTTGAGGTTTATTAAAATGTGTATTCTTGAGGATTTGGGGATGTCTAGCATATATAGTGGAAATGCAGCACTCTTGCAAGATATTTTGTGAGTATAATATCGCACCCCGGCTAAAATAGGGGCTTAACTCAAAAATGTCAATTTTTCAATAGAGCCAAAAAACTAACGCAATGTAAAAAAAAAATATTTTGTTAATTATATCTTATCCTTTTAGTGAAACTAATAAGTGTTATATATCATCGTATTCGCAATAATTTTGCCTATTTAAAAATAAAATCCAAATAAGGTTTTCAGCAAAGATTAGCCTGAAAAGTTTGAGTTGTGACAGTATTTTTGAAATAAAATTTATTATTATTTGAATTAATACTCGCTTTATTGACCAAAAATATGAAACTTAGCCAAATTCTCACGTTTAACGACACAAATGTTGGATGTAGAAGACACGAAAGTAAATTTAGAATAACTGTCAAATTATTTATGAATTATCATTGTTCATTCTTCCAATTTAGAACTAAAAACCAACTAAAAATGTTATATTTTTTTAACTTCTTATCTATCTTGCCATACATCTTACATTGTAACCTTATAAATCAAGTTAATAACATCTTAAAAATACAGCAGTGGAAGCACATAAAAACGTGTGAAATGTTAGTTTAAATTGTTTTCTTATATGGACATGGTCTTATGTATAACTTTAGGACCAAAGATTCTCATAAAAAGGTGCATAAATAATACTCTCTTTATTGGCCAAAAATATGAAACTTAGCAAAATTCTCACGTTTAAAAGACACAAATGTAGAAGTTTAGAAGACACGAATGTAAATTTTGGATATTTGTCAAATTATTTATGAATTATCTTTGTCCATTCTACCAATTTAGAACTAAAGCAAACTAAAATTTTTAAATTTGTTTAACTTCTTGTCCATCTTGCCATATATCTTACATTATAACCTTAACAATCATGTTAAATAACATCTTGATTCTCATAAAAAGGTGCATAAAATTGAGGAATGTGGCATGCATTAATAAGAGTCGTCAGATCTTTCTTTTTATTTTCTTTGATATTAACTTTCGTCTTATATACAGGTTGCAACTGAGGCAAGAGCGTACTTCTCTTTTTCGTCATCTGTGTTTCTGAATAATTTAGATCCTTGTAAGACGTCTTGTAATAAAGTGTGTGGATTTTCTTTGGTTATTTTAAAGGCTTTGAATTCTGTTGAAGGCTGGAGTCACTGCCAACGAGTCTGTCAGTTTTTTCAATGAGATAAAGTCTTTGTGATCCAATTCATTGACAACATAACGTTTACCGGTCTTTTTAGCAGTTTTTATTATTTCGACATAATGGGACGGAACATAAATTTTACCAGATTTGAAACTTTTCCTGACGTTTTTTTTTTTCAATCATAGAATGGACGCTATCAGCTTCGTTTTGTGTGTGCCCAGTAATGAAATATTTGTGTTATAGAGTTAATTATTTTGAAATTTTTCATTTCATACAAATATAATGCTATAAAGCAATCGACGAAAAACGAGCATCAGTTTATTAAAAAACAGTGTGTCCTCTGTTTTAATCTAAAAAACGTCATCTATTTAATTAAATTACTCAGAATATTTCTTTCAATTTTTTTCAACAATACAGTTACATCATGAAACCTTGCACTTACTACAAGGCAATTGTTTATTGTTTATTGTTTATTGTATAATTTCATCCATAGGTAGGTAACCTACGCTTGGACATGTCGAAAATTCCGCCAGTTCTAAATTCAATGCGAAGAAGAACTGACAAACAAACTTCGCAAGTCACAATGTTTTGTTAGTACCTTATAAGTATTATATTATAGTAACTTACAAATAATTAACCCATACTACCGCTCACAAGAGCATTAATATTTACAGCATAAACATGAATACTGAAGAATTTGACCACACTGCCTATTTAAATTACCTATATCTGGTGTATAGTGCCATCGTCAATTTTGATACTTCATATTATATCAAGTCAAAAAATTAATAAAAATTAGTTTACATTTATTACAAAGAGATGTAATAAGTCATATAAAAAAATGTAATGATACAAAGTGTATCCAATTGTCAAATTGTCAAAGTTTGTTAGTGGAAAAAACAGTAGTCAAACTCTTAGATAAAATTACGGTCAGTTAATGCATCCTTAATAGTGTAATAACTCTTTTCAATTAACATTAATTTAATCCGTTGTTTGAAATTATTATCATCTAATTGTTTTATGTTAGAAGACAGTTTATTATAAAATCTAACACTATTACAAATAAAGCTTTTTGAGGTTTTAGCTAATCTATGTCTTATTAGTTGTACATTATTCTTACACCGCGTATCATAGTTATGATTGTCGGAATTAAGAGAGGAATCATTAATGTATTTTCTGGCATAGCATATGTTCTGGTAAACATATGCACTTGGTAAAGTCATGATTCCTATCTCCCCGAACGCTGTCCTACAAGTATCTCTAGTTTTCATATTTAGGATGTACCGCAAGGCCCTCTTCTGTAATAAAAATATTCTATTTGAGTCTGCTGCATTTCCCCAAAACATAAGGCCATATGACATGATCCTCTCAAAATAGGCATGATAAACCGTCTTTGCAGCATGAATTCCGCATAGCTCTTTAATTTTTTTTATAGCATAACAAGCGGAACTCAACTTACCAGCTAAAGAGTTTATGTGGGCTTTCCAAGTAAAACTTTTATCAAATATTACCCCAAGAAAAGTTAGTTCATTAGCAAGGTTTAATGACAAGTTTTCTGCAGTTTTTAATATGGCATCTCATTTTATTCTCTCTCTCATCAAATTTACGAAAAACGTGCCTCAGTTTATTCAAAAATAGTGCGGCAATCTAAAAACCTCCTCTATTTCATTAGAACATACATAACATTTCTTTCAAATTGCTCAACAATAGAGTTATACGGCGAAAACCTACACTATTGCAGAAAACTTATCGAAAAAATATGTATTTCAGTTTATTCAAAAATACTGTCATAATTCCAAATCATGCACTATTTGTAGAATACGGAGTTATAAATCGCTACTTTCCTGTTGAAAAAAAAACCGTACCAATCCTTGTTGCGACACTATTTTACAGTCGGTAGGGAAACATGCGACAAGTCCACACGTCTTAACTGATGAAACGACACTGTTAGGGCTTGGATGTGCTCATAAAGGTGTGTATGTAAAAGTGTTGCGTGTCATCTACCGGCGACATTTCACAACATACGACTTATGGCGGTATTTCAGAACGTAGAGAATTTAATTTTGAATTTTTCTGTATACTAAACACAAAAACATGTTTTTTTGACTTATGACACTATTTTAGCTGGGGTGCGATATTAACAATTTGCAATAATATATGTATAGCACATATTTATGGTAGCAGTCTATCGTTACACCATGCAGATTATGAGTTAGATATAAACCACAGTAATTATAATTTAGTATAATAAAGAAAAGGTAGCAAAATATTTCATGCAGATTATGTATTGATTTCACATGCACATGAAGCATGCATATATCACAATTATTATGGCTAACTATAAGCGACGAAGCATACCAAACTAGACAAAAATAGAAGTTTTCAATATTTAGATTACTGTCAGAGACGAACATAATTTCATATTTAGTGTCAGAGATATCGTTTTTCATAAAACATGCTACTTTTGCAAAGTGGGTGATTCTTAAAATGCGGAGATTACACAGAGAGTTAAGCAAACATTGGAATATACATTCGTATTTTTTAAATTTCGAAATGCATAAATTAAATGTAGTGTCATAAAGATAAAAACATTGGACACGGAAACAAACTATTGGAATAATATAAAACAGTTTAATATATTTTCTAGAGATAAGATTTAGGTAATTGAAAATTAAAGCTAATTTATTATTTAATGAGTTGTTTAAAATACTGTCATGCTTTTTGTAAAATTGATAAAATGAAATGCATAAATTAGTATTGTCGTAATGATAAAAATTTAAAACAAAGTGACTAATTAATTGATAACTAAGAATAGTATGGAAAAAATTCAGAGCTTTGAAATTAAAAAATAATAGAGTAATAACATACATTTTGTAGATATACATTTCGTTATTAGAATGTACAAATATTACATAACAGTTTTCAAACTTTTTTCTATTTTTAAAAAATCCTCTGAATTTTTTACTCTGTAGATCCTGCCTCCTTCTTTCTTCTTTATTAAGACCTGTCCTCTTTTCACCCATACAAATTTACATCCTCTTTCTTTTGCGAAGTTTTTCGCTTCATGCAGTAATGTTTTACGTTGATGAGTTAAGTGTTCATTTACGTAGACTATTCGGACGGCGGCCGATGGGATATGCGGGTCGAGTACGTCATTTTTGAGTGGGGGCTGCCTCCTGCGGCAAGCCTGTAGGATTTTTTCTTTCAGCTCCACGCTCGCAAGCTTGACGACGACAGATGGCGCGCGCGTAGCTATCACCGCAGCCGTCTCCGCCGCCGCCGTCGCCCCACTGCCGCTGCTGACTGCTGTTGAGATGCGGGGCGGCCGCCGTGCCGGCAAGCGTTGCCCGGAGACTATGTCGTTTGGAGAGATGGCGCACCCCATGCGCTCGCACAGTTTCATAACTGCCGTCACGGGCGGTACGTTCTCCGGGACTCCCTGTATTTCTATGTTGGCTGCCAAGGCATCCTGCTCCAGGTTTTCAAACTTTTGTCGCATTTCTTGAATTATATTTCTGAGCTCAGTGCGTTCTGAGGTGGCCTCCTTTAACTGATTTTCCAGGAGGTTTCCTCTTTCCATTTCGCGCCTCAGTTTTTCCAGTATGTCGTTTTGACTTTTTTGGAATTCTGCGATCTGCTGTTGGTTGTTCTGCATACTGACGAGTATTAGTTTGACATCTTTCTGCAAACCCGAGACAGCATTTCCAATGTCGATCGAGGCCGAGAAAGGGCTGGAGGGCGGTTCTCGATCATCCATTATGATCGATGGCTTTTTCGCAGATTTTTTGCAGAGGTCGCACTTCCATTCAAGTTGACTTTTTTTTATAGTATATATATATATATACCATATATACTATATATATATATATATATATATATATATATATATATTATATATATATTAATAATAAATCTGTAAGAGATGGTCATGGAGTAAGTTACTTTGTTTTATGAGATATTGAGTTTGTATCGATGAGTAATCGTACAAGCACATTTGCCTATACGGGACACAGGATAGGCTAAATAAAATTCACTTGCGGTTACGCTAAGATGTGGCTCCCATACAAATCGCTAGGTTCCGTCCGCCGTTCACCGCGAGTAGGTGTATATGAACGAGCCGGCGACGCGACGGGCGGCTGACAGGAGGTGGCGCGGCGCGGGGCGGTGTAGCGGCGGCGCGCGGGCGCGCGGCGCGCGGGTGCCGCCGCGCCCTCACCACACTCACCGTATAATAGAATACCAAAATTTTTATTTGATTTCATTTAAATTTTTTGATCTTACTCATATGTATAAGGTGGGATGCATGTAGGTAAGCTAAAATATGACGTCACCGACACGAAACATGTACCGGGAAAATTGTCAATGCTTAGTTTCTAAGTAACGCACATACAAAACATATAAATGAGCAAGGTGGCGCAAATACAACAATAATAAAGAAGATAATAATTATTATTATTTGCAGGTACAGCGAGTCATCAAAGTTAGAAGATTTTTTTTCAATTCGTTTCAAGAGTAATTAATTATGAATGATTTTTATAGATTAACCAGCTTTTGTCCGCGGCTTCGCCCACGTGAGATTCGTATTTCAAAGAAGAAAGTAAGTAACTGAGGGCGAGGCCGAAGGCCGAGCTTTATTCAGGAAGACTATAAACATTCCCGAAGAAAGTAAGTTACTGAGGGCGAGGCCGAAGGCCGAGCTGCGTTCAGGAAGACTATAAACCTTCTCGAAGAAATTAAGTAACAAAGGGCGAGGCCGAAGGCCGAGCTGCGTTCAGGAAGACGAAAAACCTTATTCAAGAAAGTAAGTAACTAAGGGCGAGGCCGAAGGCCGAGCTACGTTCAGGAAGACTATTAAACTTTTCGAATAAAGTAAGTAACTGAGGGCGAGGCCGAAGGCCGAGCTGCGTTCAGGAAGACTATAAACCTTCTCGAAGACAGTGAGTAACTATAGGCGAGGCCGAAGGCCGAGCTGCGTTCAGAAAGACTATAAACCTTCTCGAAGAAAGTAACTAACTAAGGGCAAGGCCGAAGGCCGCTCTGCGTTCAAGAATAGCATAAACCTTGCTGCGTTCAGGAAGACAATAAACCTTATCTATGAAAGTAAGTAATTAAGGGCGACGCCGAAGGCCGAGCTACGTTCAGCAAGAGCATAAACCTTCTCGAAGAAAGTAAGTAACTGAGGGCGAGGCCGAAGGCCGAGCTGCGTTCAGGAAAACTATAAACCTTATCGGTGAAAGTAAGTATAAACTATGTGTGAGGCCGAAGGCCCAGCTGCGTTCAAGAAGAAGATAAACCTTCTCGATGAAAGTAAGTAACGTAGAGCGGCCTTCGGTCTTGCCCTCAGTTGCTTACTTTCTTCGAGAAGGTTTATAGTCTTCCTGAACGTAGCTCGGCCTTCGGCCTCGCCCTATGTTACTTACTTTCTTCGAGAAGGTTTATCGTCTTTCTGAACGCAGCTCGGCATTCGGTCTCGCCCTTAATTACTTATTTACTTAGAGATGTTTTATCGTTTTCCTGAACGCAGCTCGGCCTACGGCCTCGCCCTTTGTTACTTACTTTCTTCGAGAAGGTTTATAGTCTTTCTGAACGCAGCTCGGCCTTCGGCCTCGCCCTCAGTAACTTACTTTCTTCGAGAAGGTTTATAGTCTTCCTGAATGCAGTTCGGCCTTCGGCCTCGCCCTAAGTTACTTACTTTCTTCTTTGAAATACGAATTTCACGCGAGCGAAGCCGCGGGCAAAAGCTAGTATCGAATAAAGTTAATTAATATTAAGATTGAGTTAATTTAATTTAAATTTTATTATAAAGTCCACGCCTCTGACGGCAAATATACCGTGCATCCTAGGATGCACGGTATATTTGCCGGCAGAGGCCGTCAGAGCCGGGAATAACCTCGCGGTTATTCCCGGCTGGATGGCAAGAGGCCCGATGCTATCACCTTAGTGCCACGGACTAAGGGAAGTTCTTTGATGTGGGACGCCTCTTGTGTTCTCACATTGGCTCCAAGTCACGTTAGGACATCTTCAAGAGCGGCTGGCGCGGCCTAGGCTGGGGCGGAGAGCCTCAAACGCAGCAAATATAGAAATATAATTCAAGATTTCGAATTTGTTGCGTTTGCGGTTGAAACCCTCGGTCCGTGGAGCAGTGAAGCCAAAAGAGGCTTGAGCTGGTTGACGCAACTGGTGTCCCGCCATCAAGGGCTTATGTATTTCATTCAAAGGGTAAGCCTTGCCATCCAGCGGGGTAATGCCGCAAGTGCTCTAAGAACATTTGAAAATGCCCGTTTTGATAGTTATTTTAATGTTTGTTAGGTAGGTTTTAATTCTTTAGTTATTAATATTACTTTTTTATTTTTATGAAATAAATAGATTGAGTAAACGATATTATATTCTATCGAAGAAAGGAAGTCTTTAAGGGCGAGGCCCGAAGGCGGAAGAGGGTTTTTGGTTTACCTGAACGCAGCTCGGCCTTCGGCCTCGCACTTAGTTCCTTCCTTTCTTCCAGAAGGTTTATCGTCTTCCTGAACGCAGCTCGGCCTTCGGCCTCGCCCTTACTTACTTCCGTTATTTGAGAAAGGTTTATCGTTTACCTGAAAGCAGCTCGGCCTTCGGCCTCGCCCTTAGTTAGTTACTTTCTTTGAGAAGGTTTATCGATTACTTGAACGCAGCTCGGCCTTCGGCCTCGCCCTTAGTTACTTACATTCTTCTTTGGAATACGAATTTCAAGCGAGCGAAGCCGCGGGCAACAGCTAGTGGTGAATAATTCTGTACCTCTTCAATCGATTTCTATTATTCGATTTCGATTATTCTTTTTTATGTAATATTACTAAAAAGAATGAAATAAAAACTGTTTCAAAAATTATAAAACCAACTTCCAAAAAAAAAAAACTAGAACTAAAAGGTATTAAATATCTAATATTTTGAAATTTTCTCTGTCATTGTATTGAAATACATGAATCGATATTGTGATACATTTTCGGACCCTTGTTTCATGAATATTCTAAATTTGAAATCTTTTCCGACCGGCCAGATGCGCTTAATATATTATGGTACGAGTACCATCGAACTGGTCTGATGATGGAGACGGAAGGTGGCGATAGGAACTCCTAAACTACACATGATACACCCATCGTGTTTGGGCTCGTTGCATTTGTCTTCACGAGCAATTTACTTTAGGCCTAAGAGATTCTCCATTCGACGGTATATTTTTTTTTTTTATGTTTGTTACGCTATTACTCTGACAATTGTGGGCCGATTTTGAAAATTCCTTTTTTTTTTTTTGGAAAGGGGATAACCCTGAGGTGGTCCCATTTTAAGTTGGTCAAGATCGGATTTGAAAGCGAGGCGGAATCGCGAGGCCGAAGGCCGAGAGTACAATAATAGCAAAAAATTACAAATAAAACTGTGAAATAAAAAAACTGTTTTAAAAAACCTAAAACCGACTTCCAACAAAAAGTAGAACTAAACAACTATTTAAAATAAAAATATAAAAACCGCCTTCAAAAATGTATGAAATAAAAAAAAACAAACCCTAGAGTAGAAGGCGGTGCAAGCAAAAATGATGCATGAAAGAAAACATGAGTGGATGATATCCTGTGTGATTTGTGTAGCCTTTTTAGCACCGCCTTCAACTCTAGGGTTAGTTTTTTTTATTTCATACATTTTTGAAGGCGGTTTTTATATTTTTGTTTTAAATAGTTTTTTAGTTCTACTTTTTTTTTGGAAGTCGGTTTTATGTTTTTTAAAACAGTTTTTAGATAAACCGATTTAATAATAAACATATCTCTCATATCTTTCAGGTACAATCATTTTGAACGAACAAGTGAATGGTCAGATGGCGACAATTTCAAAAACGAAAAAAACGAAACAAGTTTCAAGACACACAGACTTGCAATATACGTACCGTTTAAAAGATCATTATTACAGAGATTTCGTCTTTGAATTATTCGAAATTTTATTAAAGTATCAGACCGTTCGTCTCATTAATATAATACAAATTCTACACGTCGAATGGAAGAATTATTTATATGAAGGTTGTACTTTTGATAAATGTTTTAGCTCATATAGATTACGTGCCTTATACAACTTGGTATTTCTAGAATTGATTTTGAAACCTGAAGATATAAAGCAGGCTATGATGATGTGCCAGAACAATTTAGAAAATTGGGATGAATATATTCTACAAAATACGATTATGAAATTTTTCATGATGTTGGACGATACTTCCAATATCAAACATGAAAAACTCTTCGATGATATGCTTGGATCTCTAGACACATACAGAAGTAAAGATTTTGACATACAATCTGAGCTAAGAACATTTATAAGAACTGTACTTTTCGACCATGTGTCTGCAATGAAGATAGAGAAAAAAATTGAACTTGGGAATATTTTCCAAATGTTAAGTGAAAAATATAATTATACGGCAAGACCGCGTATGGACTACTACCACTATGTCAACATAGACGCCCCCTAAGGTTGGACTCCTAACTGGTCATGCATGACTGACTACAAAACAACAACACCGCTATGCATATGGACAGAATGCAGATTTAAGTTCAAATTTTTTTTTAAGTGTTATGGTATATTTTAGAAATAAATAAAATAAGTAATGTTATAAATAGGTCTTAATGATGTATGTGAACATTATTAATGAAATTAATCCTACTTCAGTTCATTAATATTAAAAATAAGAATTGAATACTTTGTACTGTTTTGAAAAATAAAATTTTATTAGAAAAGGAGATGTCAGGTATGGCATTTACAAATAAAATAAGTATGTATTTATGTCAATAAACTAGTATGTATAATATATATCCATCTTTCAGTGGTGTGCTTCTGTTCTGCAAATATATAAAATCATACTCAAACAAATTCAAATATTCTCTGAAAAATATGTGACAGATAATATAGGAATACTTACGACTCAACAATCATAAATCCACCTACCTACACAACACAGGCAGTTATAACATCACACGCACACAACACAACCAAAATTTTTTTAAAAGAGCAGAGTGATACAGACGTGCCTCCACCGACCGTATGAATGAGCGCTGCGCGCAGGCGTCGTATTTGTGATATAGGAGCAGACACGTAATGAAACGCCTAGTGTCCGAAAGCAACTGAAATATATTTCATGGTAGACAACATAGGTATACAACGTGCGTGCGCTAGGCAGCGACGCTGGAGTATGTATATGACTATAGGACATCGCATTATCCCCCTAACAAAAAGTAAACTTTTTGTTCTTAACACTCAGTACCTATCCACATTCAAACACCCCAACATATATAAAACCATAAACACAAAAACAGATTACTCAATACAATATGTTGAACTCAAAACCAAACTAATACTATTCTTCTAATTATAAACGAAAAACACTTTACTCCGTGTAAAGAGGACTAAATAACAATGAATGGCAGAAGTGCATAATGTTTCCTCGTAAGTTATTTAGATCTCATTTCTCATTTGCTATTATACCCCCAACGATCCGGTTTGCGAATTTGGCGTGATGCCCTGCTGGGTGAGCGGGGTCGCCGTGGGTGTGGGGATGCGGGGGAGGCGGCCGCTGCGCCTTCTGGCGACCGCTGCGGAGGCGCCTGCGGCGTCAGCGTGCGCGGCGCTGGCGGCGGAGGCGGCGGCGGTGGTGGCGGCGGCGATATCTGCACGTGAGGCGGCGGAGGTGTCGATTGTGCTCTTCTGGGCGTATGCGGTGAACCCCGCGGCAGAGGCGGCGGCGTGTCACCTCTCTGCGGCGGTACTGCTACTCTCTGCGGAGACGGCGATGGAGCAGACGCTCCAGACGTAGAAACGGAAGGTACGGGCGAGGTCGCCCTGTCGACTGCGGCGTCTGCGAATTGTGTTCGCTGCTCAGACACGGCATACATCTGGTCCACGTGCCTGCGATGACGCTCTTCTCCATCTCCTACCACGTACATTGTCTTTCCTATTATTTCCAACACTCTGCCCCTCTGCCATTTCTCTTTTTTTTATTGACTAATTTCTTAAACATGATTGCGTCACCGAGCGAAAACTGCCGCATTTTCCCGCCAAAGTGTTCTATTTGCCTATCCTGTGCTCTTTTTACCCGACTATGGCACAGCCAAAAAGGAGGGTAATGTGGTTGGCAGTCTATGTGGCTGGGTATGTACGGATGTTCCACCGTAACTGCTAAACTACTCATTCGATTTTGATGATCGTGGTGTCTATCGATTTGGTATGATGGTCCCCTTGTCATAGGGTACCAAATTTTTCCATAAATTGAAAATGGCGGCCGTGGGACCCCATATTGTCACACTTTAAAAAATTATTTTCTTCAAACCCCACCGAGTGGGGTATCATTGTCAAGAGCTTCTAAAGGCGATTTCAAAAATATAAGACACTTAATGGTTTAAACCAAAATGAATGAAACAAAAAATTATAAGCCCAACCGTGGTTCGGATTCCACGTAAAACTGTAGGTCCCTTCAGATTCAGAATTTATTTTGCCATATTTTTTATTCCCTTCTTACCTTATAGGATAACATAGGATAGGATAGGATAGGATAGGATAGAGGATAGGATAGGATAGAGGATAGGATAGGATAGGATGGAGGATAGGATAGGATGGAGGATAGGATAGGATGGAGGATAGGATAGGATGGAGGATAGGATAGGATGGGGGATAGGATAGGATAGGATAGGGTAGGATAGGATAGGATAGGATAGGATAGGATAGGATAAGATAGGATGGAGGATAGGATAGGATGGAGGATTGGATGGATGATAGGATGGAGGATAGGATAGGATGGAGGATAGGATAGGATAGGACGGCGGATGGAGGATAGGATAGGATAGGATATAGGATAGGACGGAGGATGGAGGATAGGATAGGACGGAGGATGGAGGATAGGATAGGACGGAGGATGGAGGATAGGATAGGACGGAGGATAGAGGATATGGTGTGGTTTAGTTAGGTAAAGGTGTTAGGTATTTTAAAATTGATAAAAATAATAATTAGAAAGAAAAAATACTTTGACGTGTTAGTAAACTAGTATATACTAGATTTTGGCCGTGGTTTCGTTCGCCGCCCCGCGCCGTCCCGCGCCTTTCCGCGCCTTTCCGCGCCTTTCCGCACCGCTCCGCGCCGTCCCGCGCCGCTCCGCGCCGCACCGCGCCGTCCCGCGCGGGTTTAGTAGAAGATTACTGGTAGTTATATCCTGTAGTTTAGGATGTTAGAAGAATATTAGTGAAAGAATTAGCCCGAGGAGATTAATACTTTTCGAGAAAAAAACAATTGAAAATTTGAACAGGTCACTGCTACTTTGCGGAAAAACTAAATTCACCGCCCCGACATAACCTGTTAGTATGGCTATTCTCTAGAGTGTTTTTATAAGCCGGAGGCGCGGAGGGAGTGCAGCCCCCGTCCGCTGTAACAAAGCGCAGGCGCCCGTGTGAGCCGTAGCGGCTGAGGCTGGTCGCCGTAGGCGACCAAAAAGCCGAAGCTCCGGAGACGAGCATGGGTGTCTGCGCTTTGTTACGCAAGGACGGAGGGGCTGCACTTCTCGCAGCGCCGGAGAAGAGGCAACTATCTCTGTACAGTGCTGCAGTTGGGTACCTGAATGGCTTACGAAGCATTACTTTTAGGACCGGTCACTGTGCTCTTTCAATTAGAAGCATTACTGACTTCCCTGCGCCTCCCCATGCCAAAATTCCATAGTAAAATTATGTGCCTTTAATTGGATTACCGCTTGTGGTTGTCCTCTAGCAGTTATCGAAAAGGTAACATATTTTGTTTCTGTGCAGTTTATAGACAGTATGTTATTTTGTAACCAGGTAAGGACAGTGTTTAACCCGACTTGAGCCCTTTTATTATACTAATTTCTTCCCAGGACGGTCCTTTGAAAAGGATGACAGTATCATCTGCAAATGTCACGGTGACACCGTGGTCCAGTTTAGTTCTACAAAGTCCTAAGCCTAAGCCTACGCCTTCGCCTACGCCGTCTGTCTGTCTGTCTGTCTGTCCGTCCGTCCGTCTGTCTGTCTGTCGGTCCGAGGGCTGTATCTCTTGAACCGTAATAGGTAGCCTGCTGAAATTTTCACAGTATATGTGTATTTATGGCCGATATAAACACGAATAATAATAATAAGAAAAAGTAAAAAATTCACGGGGGTTTACCACCATCCACCATAGAAGAAACCAAAAAGTGTATGCGCGCGCGCCATCTACCGAATAGAGTGTGAAACATTTTAACTAATTATGACATTTAACTAATATGAAGCATTTTATTACACGCCATAGATGGCGTGAGTGGCGCTAACCATGACATGGCGATACGGAACCCTCGGGGTGCGAGTTCAACTGGCACTTGGCCGTATTTTTTTATTTATTTATGTAATATTACTAAAAAGAATGAAATAAAAAAGAGTTTAAAAAACTGTAACCCGACTATGGAAAAAAGTAACTAACTAAAAAGTAAGAAACAAGTTAATTAGATGCCATGTCAGTGCTTCCCTCCGGGCGTTGCTATCATCGTCTTATTGAGTAAGAGCAGCCTTTTGATTTTCCTGTTTATTTAGTTTTATTGAAGTTTTCTGGCACTTTCACATTAATAACGTTATAATTAAATTGAAATGCCGTAGTCGTGCGTTGTCAGCTATAAAAAAATTTATCTACTTAACTTTAAATATACGAAAATACTTTTCTTTAGGTTTCCGTATCCCGTACGAAATTATATTTAATATTATATTTAAGCCTACGCCGTATGTCTGTCTGTCCGTCCGTCTGTCCGTCCTACTGCTGTATCTTTGGAACCGTAATATGTAGCCAGTTGAAATTTTCGCAGAATATGTGATAATTACCTACTACTACTGAGTAACTCTAATGAATACATTAAAGGTTATAGGATTATATTATTGCGGCCGATTGCTGTTTGTTGTATGAGTCGAGGCAAAATATTATCCTTACCTCCCTCCCTCATTCTCTCTTCCCCTCCCTCACTCCCTCACTCCCTCACTCCCTCTCTTCCCCTGCCTCAGCATGATGATCGCAAATCTAACAACGAGATGCCGTCAATCGAGCATAAATTTTTTAATAGCTGACAACGCACGACTACGGCATTTCAATTTAATTATAACGTTATTAATGTGAAAGTGCCAGAAAACTTCAATAAAACTAAATAAACAGGAAAATCAAAAGGCTGCTCTTACTCAATAAGACGATGATAGCAACGCCCGGAGGGAAGCACTGACATGGCATCTAATTAACTTGTTTCTTACTTTTTAGTTAGTTACTTTTTTCCATAGTCGGGTTACAGTTTTTTAAACTCTTTTTTTTACTATTTCGTTTGTATTTGGCAACATCACATCCATACTAGTACGAAACCGTCGGCCGCACAGCATTTCGCTCGGTGTCTTGCCGATGGTGGCGCTGGCTACATTTCTGTAATTTAAAAGGAATCTATTTAATGCTACATCGGACGGAACCCCGGAAGTCGCTGCTTTCTTGAGACATCTTTTAACTTGGGCAACTGCGTTCTCAGCAGCGCCGTTACTACGCGGGTGACGCGGAGGGGAAAACATGTGCGTGATGCCGTTACTTTTTAGAAATTTAGCAAACTTGTCGCCGTTGTAGGGTGGACCTCCGTCTGTGACTACTTCTACCGGTAACCCCCAACTCGCAAACGCATTCCTCAGTTCACGAATTGTACCTTCAGCACCGGTGCTATTAACTGTAACCGCTTCAATCCATTTGGAGTGTGCGTCCACAATAACTAGATGATATTGATTGGCGTACGGTCCTACAAAATCCATGTGCAGTCTATACCACGGATTGGTCGGCCACGTCCACGGTACGAGCTCACTCTTACCGGGGTCGGGCCGCTCCTTCAGACAAACTTCACACGACTTACAAACTTCCTCTATGTGCTTGTCCATCGACGGCCAGTATGCGTACAACCTAGCGACCGACTTGCTCTTCACGATACCCATGTGGCTAGAATGTAACTGCGCTAACACTTCCGAACGAAGCGCGGACGGCACGACGACGCGGTAACCATACATGACACAACCGTGTTCGATGTTTAAAAAATCTTTCCTGTGGTAGTAATCCTTGCAATCATCGGGTACGTCAGAACTCTTATTAGGCCAACCGTGTAACACGTAGCCGAAAATTCGATTTAAAATGGAATCTTTTCTTGTGTATTGCGCTATTTGCTTACTGGTGACCGGCATATCCTTTTCAATGAAACATAGATATGGAGAGCTACCTATACCTATCGTAGTGTCGTCCTCGACGAGCGCACATCCACCGTTGCCAGCTGGCACCGGGTGCCTACTCAACGAGTCAGCTAAACAGTTCTCGCAAGATTTTACGCACTTTATAATATAATCGTAGCTACTGAGAACGATGGCCCATCTCTGCAGACGACCGGCTACCATTTGAGGTATGCTGGTATGCGGTCCGAAAATAGAACATAACGGTTTACAGTCACTGATCAATGTGAATCGATTACCATACAAATACTCGTGGAATCGTTTCACTGCGAAAACGATGGCTAAACCTTCGCGGCACAGCTGTGAGTAGTTGCGCTCGCTGGGCGTGAGAGTGCGGCTCGCGTGCTGCACCACGCGCACGCTGCCGTCCGACATCTCGTGTCCGAGCCAGCAGCCCACGCCCACCGGCGACGCGTCGCACCCCACCAGCAGCGTCCGCGACGGGTCGAAGTGTACGAGCACGTCCGCCTCCTTCAGTAACCGCTTCACGGTTATGAAGGCGTTCTCGCAATCGTCGCTCCAATTCCACTCTGCGTTTTTCTTAAGTAGCTCGTGTAGAGGATGGAGGACAGTGCTTAAATTTTTAACAAATTTTCCGTAGTAGTTAATTAACCCTAAAAACGCGCGAAGCTCGTGCACGTTTGTGGGTACAGTCACGTTCAGCATTGCATTCAGTTTGTACTTCTCTGCGGACAAACCCTGCCTCGAGATAACGTAACCTAAGTACGACACTTCATTTTGAAAGAATACGCACTTATCTTTAGCGATTCGGAGGCCGCTCTCGTTTAAAATTTTAAAAACCGCGAACAAATTATCGGCGTGCTCCGTTTCGTTCTCTCCGGTTATCAGCAGATCGTCTAAAAAAATCGCAACGTGTTTAAGTTTTTTGAACAAATTTTCCATTATTCTTTGGAATTTACTCGGCGCCGATTTAATTCCGAACGGAAGCCTATTATACTGAAAATTACCTCTCTGCGTAACGATAGTACATAACTTTTTTGCCTCGTCATCTAACAATAATTGTTGGTATGCGCTACTCAGATCAATTTTACTAAACGATTTACCTCCCTGCATTGAAGCGAATAAATCGTCTATTCGTGGAAGAGGATACTTATCGTCTACCAAAACAGGGTTAAGTGTGACTTTAAAATCTCCACAGAGATGTACTTGGCCCGATTTCTTTACGACGGGGACGATAGGAGTACCCCACGAACCCACGTCCTCCACCGGCGATAGGATGTTTTCCTTCACCAGACGATCCAACTCCGCGTCGACCGCCGGCCTCAGCGCGTACGGAACGACCCTCGGCTTGCACCAAACCGGTTTGGCGTTTTGCGTTACATTTAAGGATATTTTACCTTTATTAAAGGTACCTATGCCATCCGCGAAAACGTCTTTATACTTCACTGATATATCTGACAGGACCCTCTCTTTAGTTAGACTTACGTGAGACACTCGAGTCAACTCAGGTAGTGTTACCCCCATCTGTCGCAACCACGAGTCAGTAAGCCTGGATGCGCTATACGTAAAGGAGGACAGGGGTAGCCGCGCGTCGGCGCACACGCGCCAGCGCGTCAGTCTAGCGCCGGCGACCGATCTTAGTCTCCGTCCGCCGCTCAGGCGGAGCGAACGTGCGCGTCTGTCACAAAATGCCTCATTGTGCAGTGCTTTGGTGCAAAAAGTCGTCGAAAAATTCAAACTTGAACACAGATGGAGTCACCTTTCACGAGTAAGTACTTTCATTCAATTTGATAGCATTTTTCGCTTGAATTTCAGTAACAAACATCGGCGTAAATATGTATGGAGAGCTCTTTTCTGCTTACCCACCATAGGTCGACTATCGTGTTGGATGCAGTTAGCTCTTGTATTTTTTTTTGTTTATTGATAAATATGTATGTTAAATGTATACAGATATTTCATGCATTCTGCCTTATTGCCAAAGGACATTTCTTCTAGTCAACCTCAGCAGGTTTCCTCGTTCAATATTCGTTTATCGCGCTTTTTTCATTCAACCAGTACCTACCGGTTTTTACTTTTGAGCGACTCTAAAGGAATTAATTTCTTTAGGTCATGCGTCTACCGGGAATTAGTCTTGTTATGCTTAGCATTAACAAAATTAATTCATAATGAATACCCCGTTAGCATTTAGCACTGCTAAGCGCCCTGATGAATAAAAATTAATGCTAAATGCTAAGCAATAATCACATTTAATTTTAGTTAGCATTGCTGTTTCGTTCGTAAAACTTTGTTGGTTCGTTTGTTTTGGAACGCACAAAGCAATGAAGTATGTGCTATTTATCTGTGGTACTGCTAAATGCTAAATGCTATATAGCGCCTGCGCTCCGCTGCTAGCTAGCTAGCTAGCATCTAAATGCGAAATGCGATGCGATCATGCGAGTGAGGGGTCGGAATTATCATCTGTCACGTCTCAACTCAAACTTCAGGTCTCGGTGAGATCTATCCATCTGTCACATGAACTTTTGTTTTGGTCATAACTCAAGAACCACTGGTGCTAGACCCATCGTGTTGGTACTCAAACTTCAGGTCTCGGTGAGATCTATCCATCTGTCACATGAACTTTTGTTTTGGTCATAACTCGAGAACCACTGGTGCTAGACCCATCGTGTTGGTACTCAAACTTTAGGTCTCGGTGAGATCTATCCATCTGTCACATGAACTTTTGTTTTGGTCATAACTCGAGAACCACTGGTGCTAGACCCATCGTGTTGGTACTCAAACTTTAGGTCTCGGTGAGATCTATCCATCTGTCACATGAACTTTTGTTTTGGTCATAACTCGAGAACCATTGGTGCTAGACCCATCGTGTTGGTATTCAAACTTCAGGTCTCGGTGAGATCTATCCATCTGTCACATGAACTTTTGTTTTGGTCATAACTCGAGAACCACTGGTGCTAGACCCATCGTGTTGGTACTCAAACTTCAGGCCTCGGTGAGATCTATCCATCTGTCACATGAACTTTTGTTTTGGTTTATTCACACGCTTGAGTGAATTCGCACTTCATATACACGGTGTTGCAGTTGCCCCCGTAATATTTCTAACTGACATAAGGGGGTTATTCTATATGTGAAACTAAACAACTTATGTGGCGAAAACATTTTTTTTAACAAAAAAAATTTTTTTTTCCGTAAATATTTTAAATGCCTATTCTCAAAATGTATGGAGAAAAAAAATTTTTTTCTTCAAATTAAAAAGTCGTACAACAAAAGTTGTGGTTATTTCACGTAAAGAATCACCCCCTTTCGGGTTTTACGGTTGGGGTTGCAACACCGTGTATAAGACATTCATTGTGTGTGTTCATTCCATCATGAACTGTCGAGCGATATTTTTCGCATTCGCATTTAGCATTTAACGTTAGCATGTTATTGGCGTAAGATTCGCAAGTGAATTAAATTAATGCTTTTTCGAATTAATCAACACTACGGGGAATATCAGATCGCGGATATTTAGGAGAATTAAAAATAATTGACGTAATAGTTTAAACGTTTGCCTTTAATGTCAGAGATTCAGAATGTATAGAACGTATATAAATGTACAGGATGTATATGTAGATGGTAGGGTTCAACCCGCCCGTGTTGGTACCACTGCACTAAATAAACGTCGGTCGAAGTCACTATGAAAAGTAGTACCTACGTGTTTTCCATCCAATTCAGTATAGCCGGATCGATTAGGGGGAATCGGTGACAAGGCACGTACCTAATTCACCTAGGTATATTTATTTATTTTAGACAGGCAGCCTATAACAGCAAATTCCAATAACAAATACTACAATAAGATAATACCAATGTACGAGGTCTTACATATCATTGTTTTGGAAATTTTATGTAGATTTATAATAAAGTATCCGAGGTATCTCAGAACTTAGAACTATTATCGTGTTTATGCGAAAATCTGCAAATTCGCAAAATTGTGAAAGGGGCGTTGCCTTTGTTCATTTAAGAGAAAGTTATATTATTCCCTTTATGTAAAGAAGGGTTAAATATTGTTAAATCCGTTTCATCTTTTCATCGCGAATCGACACAATGAGCGACTTATTGTATGAATCCCGTTCAAACGTATGGAAGACTGACGTCACTTGGCTACCTACTCGCTCGGCCAATCACGGCGTTCCATGCGCCGCTCCCGCCTCAGACTTCACACCCCTTTGGCGGCTACCTCGGTTCTCATACAAACGATGCCGTATTTCGTATCCAGGCTTACTGACTCGTGGTCGCAACCACCGTCTACCCACGATAGGTGGACTATCGTTACTATCTACTACAAATAGCTCCGCACTGAAAGTTTGTCTTTTGTTATTTACTACATTGACCGGCATCTTACCGAGCGGTTTTTCTGTGCTTCCATTGTACATTTTGAATTCGACAGACGAAGGCAACAATGGACAGTGTTGAAACATCTGTCTGAAGGTCCTGCCAGAGATAGCACTAATCGACGAGCCCGTGTCCACCTGCATACGCAGCACGGTCCCCTCCACATTCACGTTACAGTACCAAGGACTATCTTTATTACCTTTCATCTGATACACTTCCGGGGCCCCGTCGTCCGAACTAGATTCGTCGTCATTTTCCACACTGTAAACAGATTTCTTACGACACACATTGCTTATATGACCCACTTTGTTACACACGAAACATTTCGCATTCGCAAATTCACATTCGTCGGCTTGATGTTTCTTCGATCCGCATCGATAACATCTCGCAGCGAAGCCTGCGCGCGCAGCGGCAGCGGCCCGCGAGCCTCCGCGCGCTGCGCCTGCGCGGTTCCCTCGCCGCGATGTCGGGGGCGCGCGCGGCCGCGAGCCGCTCGCACCGTGCTCGCCGTAGGATCCGCCGCGCACCAAGTTGACGACCTCAGCCGTCTTGGACTCTCTCTCAGCCGCTTCCATGGACAGCACCAGCTGGGTGGTGCGCGCGTACGTGAGTTCCCGCTCGGTCAGCAACCGCTCGCGGAACGCGTCACTGCGAAGCCCATACACGAGCTGATCGCGCAGGTTTTCTTCCAGTGCCTCTGCTCCTTTAAAGCTGCACGTCTTCGCCAATGTCTTGAGCCGTAAGACGTAATCCTTGATCGGTTCGCCTACTTCTTGCTTACATGATCTGAATTTAATTCTTTCAGAAATCTCCGATGCCTTAGGGTTCAAGTGGTTCTCTAATAAACAGTCCAATTCTTCGAATGTTTTCTTGTCTGGATCCACTGGACTGCACAGATTAGATAAGAGTTCATAACCCTCGTTTCCGATTAACGTGATGAGATATGCAGTTTGGTGGTTTACTTTGATGTCGTTGATTGTGAAATACGCCCGCAACCTTTTTACGTAGTTAGACCACTTGTCTACCGCCGGATTGAACTCTTTTATAGTACCGATCACACGCTTGGCCCCGTCGGCCATAGTTACGTATAAATAGATTAATTATATTTGTAATATCGCGATCCCACCTCGTCGCCAATGTGATATAGGAGCAGACACGTAATGAAACGCCTAGTGTCCGAAAGCAACTGAAATATATTTCATGGTAGACAACATAGGTATACAACGTGCGTGCGCTAGGCAGCGACGCTGGAGTATGTATATGACTATAGGACATCGCAGTATTGATATACCTTTCTTCCCCATACTAATTTGTATGGAGCGCCACGTGTGAATTTCAAAATTTATATATTTTTTTCTTACATGCTTTGTATGAAACGGCACAATTTAGCGTTGACAATTTGTTAGATCATATTCTGATTTAGATGGTATTTTTTCCACGGTGGAGAATTAATATTTGGTTCAATTTGAGCACCGAATGTGGCCTCTATTTGCGTTTTTTGACGAAACAGATTTTAGAAAAAAAAGCGAGTGGGCTGTGTCGGAGACACGGCCGCAGATTCGTGAATTTGATGAAGATCTCATTGATACCCATCCTTGCTTGTCCCACCCCACCACACGAGTAGTTTGGGAGCAGTATAGTGAGCGGGACGGATCTCGGCGTGTCGTCGCCGCAGCGGGCGACCCGCCACGCGAATACACTATACAAGTACGGTGCGGGTGCGAGGGAGAACACTGACGAACCGCTGCGACACGGCGACACGCCGAGATCCACCCCGGGCATTATAGTTTTCGAAAAAAAAAAATCTTATCGAGGCCTATCATTTCCTCCAGCGGATGAGTAGTCGTGGATCAATAGTATAATATTTATTATAGCAATTAAATTTAGGTTAAAAATATTATAGAAGCTTTTATTTAACTTGCTCTATATGTTGGTTTGTTAGTATGTAAAAAAAAGTTAAAAAGTTAAAAATTTATTTATTCAATAGTATGCGTAAATAACACAATGTAGGTACTGTCCCCTGTACTAGTCCGTAGACTGTGCTGCAGAGGACAGCGGGTAGTACAGTTTCTTGCAGGACAGTTAGAGTTCACTAGGGAGAATTCGCTAGGGAAGCATTGACACGGCACCTAGTTCACCCGGTGTTATGGGCTGACATCACGGATGTTGTTGGTGATGTAGTCAACCGTGTCAGTTTCCATAAAACAAAAAATATAATGTATACTACTTACGTCATAATTTTTTTTATCTATACATAATACTACAATAATAAAAAAATCTGTTAAGTGCGAGTTTTACTCTCGTGGTTTTACTAGAGCACGGACGTTTCCGTATCTAAAAAAAAATCGCGAAATGCGCACTACAAATTTATCTGTGTGTATAATCATTTAATAACAACAATAAAGTGACTATTTGGTGGCTAAAAACATAATAAAACGTAAGATAAGACTAAAGCGGACTATAAATACGTTTAAATTAGGTGTAACTTTTTCAACTAATCTGACTTAAGCAACTGTCAAAAATGACTGTCTGTGCTATGTGCAATAAGGACGTGAAGAGGAATGCGGGCACCCGCTGCGACGGGAACTGCAAGCAGTGGTTGCACTATAAGTGTGCTGGAGTCTCCGAGCAGGCTGTCCAGACTGCCAAGGCCAGTCGGGACAAGAGCTGGCGGTGCAGCGCTTGCAAGACCGGTACCGCCGCGAACCTGCGGCTGTTGCAGTTGCAGCTCGGCGACGGCGGCGTCGGAGGAGCTGCGGTCGGCTGCGGAGCCGGCATGAAGACCCCCGACGGCAACCACACGCCGTACATGTCACCGGCCGTCTGAAGATGGAAGTGACAAAGCTACAAGGGCAGCGTGACGACTATGAACAGATGCAGGTGGCTGACCTGGTAGAAATAAAAGGAATACCAGAGACATACAGTGACCTCAAACGTGCAGTAACAGTCATCTCCAGTGCCATAGGATGCGAGATTCAACCGTCTGACGTCGCTGACGTGCGTCGCGTTCCGTCCAAACGTCCCCAAAAGGAAGTTGCCGTGAAATTCGTCAGCAAGACGGTTAGAGACAAGTTCCTATAGTGGGGGATTTAGTGCGATAGTTTGTATGGACACCCTGCATTTTTACTTAGAAGGCTCATACTTGCAACAGTTGTTCATTAGGTGCTCCTGAGTGGGTTTCCACCGGTAGACATCGGGGGTCACCGCGGGGGTGGCGGGGGGAGGGGGTGGAAGTTTGCTTCTGCCGCGCTTCACTTTGTACCCTATTCCTTCAAAACTATAGGTATTAGGGCAAGTGTGATGTCATTTTCGGATAACTCAAGGATGACGGATTCATTTCTGGAAGAAACATTTTGCCTTTCTATACAAAAAAATATAAACATTAGGCAAAACTCACAAAACGTGAAAATATTTTTTTTAAATAAACGTCGTTTACTTTTGAACTTCTAAAGATAAAGATAAATAAAAAATATTTGCTAAAAGCTGCATTTACCAGGATTACAAATATATAAATTTTATTGGGATGGAGTAATAATAAGTGAGTGAAAAAAATTCAAAACAGTGCGGTGTATTTACATTTTGAGGCTAACATAGCGAAAACAGTACCTAGGTGATACGTGATAATTATTATTATTATACATTTGTAAAATTATTGCTAATTAAACATTAAATTATTCACATACACACACACACACACACACCCTCAAATACACACACAAATACCTACCTTACCCATGTTTGTGATTGCTACCTAAAGTAAATGCTTTGTATTTATTACCATGTCGTCATTTTTTTATGGAAACTGACACGGTTGGCTACATCACCTACAACATCCGTGATGTCAGCCCATAACACCGGGTGAACTAGGTGCCATGTCATTGCTTCCCTTCATTTCGCGCCGGCTACACTGAACTGGACGGAAAACACGAACTATTCGCATAGCCGTTTCGACCGAAGTTCTATAAATTTCATAAAGTTCTATTAACAGTTTATATTAGTTCTATAATTATTTTTTTTTTCTGATGTAGCCATCTGCCATCGGAACTATACCATAAGCAGATTATTTGTTGTTTGGGGTATGGCGTTTGAGGTGAGCCATCCATTGACGGCTCTCCCTTTTGATTGTTAGTGTCGAAGATCTAGGGTCAACACTTGGTGTCGTTTCAGCCTTCCAGGGCCGGTGTGGTCCAGGAGTGCCGTGGCCAGAATATTTGGGTGATTTTTTAGCCTCGTCTTGTATCTGGTACAATTCGACTGGATCTCAGCTTTTATGCTCGGCACTTTGAGATGCTCGTGTATGTCATCGTTTTTAGAGAACCATGGTGCGTTTGATATGTTTCGAAGCACTTTGTTTTGGAATCTCTGCAAGATCTCAATGTTACTGTTGCCTGCAGTGCCCCGCAACTGTATGCCATAATGTCCACATCGGCTTGATGACCGCTTTGTAGATGAGGAGTTTGTTGGATGTGCTCAGTTTAGAGGCTCTGCCCATCAGTCAGTGCAGTTTGTTGAGCCGTAGGTTCAGTTCCTGTCTTTTGCGCCTGATGTGCTCTTTGAATGTCTGCCTCCTATCTAAGTGCATTCCTACATAACGCACGGAGCTAGTGTGTGGTAGGGTTTCGCTTCCAAGTTTCACAGCAGGACAGTCGCCGACTCGACTATTAATTACTAATTAACTACTCTATTAATTTGTAGATTATTTATTAGGTAGGTACGTAGTAAGTACGTACCTATGCCTACTTACCTATATCCATTAGAGCCGAGCGGGCGGGGGATAGCTGCGGGGTGCGTATGATTTTAGTCGGCCCCCGCGCCGAACCGTACGTTCGCCGCCGCCGCGTTTAAGAGCGTATATAAGCGAGCGTATAATAGCGACAGTCTAAAAAATATAACCAAAGAAAAACGTGGCACTGGACAAAAAACACTGGTGTCTGCTACGGCCAAAATACCTAAAGGCTGGGGGAATTTCCTAAGGGACAATTCAAACAAAGAAGGACTGTTTCACTTGCTTTCAATACTCTGCCAATCCTTCGCAAACGAAATTGAGAATGGGAAAGAAGTTTGCATCACGGATGGGCCAAATATTTTCACCAACATCACCCGTGCCCGTGACACACAGCGATTAGCCCCGTGTAATCATGAAGAGGCGGATACTCGCATGATGGGCTTAACAAAAATTATGCTACGTACTGTAGATACCGATGTCGTAGTGCTAGCAGTTGCACAGGTGCAAAAATTACCTCAGCTTGAAGAGCTGTGGGTGCACATAGGTACTGGAAAACACCACCAGTACCTTTCAGTCAGTCAGTCAGCGTATAAGCGTCCACTGCTGGACATACGCCTCTCCAGTTTTCCTCCAGTCCTCCCGGCCTTCAGCGGTACGGAACCACTGCTTTCCGCCAGTAACTTTGCTGCCATGATATTGCGACTTCCATAAGTAAAGACTTAAATGTTTGCATTACCTATACCTATATTAAGTATAGACACAATAGATGCTTTATATTATAATGTAATTTTTTTACAGTACCACAGCGAGCGAGGGCCTTGCCTCTGTTTCATGCGTTTTCTGGGTGTGACACTGTCTCTTGCTTCAGCGGAAAAGGCAAGAAAAGTGCTTTTGAAGCATGGGAGGCCTTTCCCGCTTTAACTGAGAGTTTGGTGTCAGCGACTGAAAGGCGGCTCGAATAGGCAATGACGACGATTGAAAAATACGTCGTTATTTTTGACATGTAGATTTACTAATATTTTTTGAAGTGGATACTTCTTTGTTCGCCATATGGGCCCCCCTTTTCAGAACTTCTACGTCACTTCCGGAACGACTTTTTTAACTAATATAACTAATATAAACTGTTAAAACTTTATGAAATTAATAGAACTTCGGTCGAAACGGCTATGTGAATAGTTCGTGTTTTCCGTCCAGTTCAGTGTAGCCGGCGCGAAATGAAGGGAAGCATTGACATGGCGCCTAGTTCACCCGGTGTTATGGGCTTACATCACGGATGTTGTAGGTGATGTAGCCAACCGTGTCAGTTTCCAAAAATCTTAAATTACGACATGGTAATAATATAAAGCATTTACTTTAGGTAGCAATCACAAACATGGGTAAGGTAGGTATGTGTGTGTGTATGTGAGGGTGGGTGTGTGTGTATGTGAATAATTTAATGTTTAATTAGAAATAATTTTACAAAATTACAAATTTACAAATGTATAATAATAATAATTATCACGTAACTGTTTTCAATTCACTACGCATCTTAGCACGATATTCGCCTCAAAATGTAAATACACGGCACTGTTTTGAAATTTTTTTCACTCACTTATTATTACGCCATCCCAATAAAATTTATATATTTGTAATCCTTGTAAATGCAGCTTTTAGCCCATATTTTTATTTATCTTTATCTTTAGTAGTTCAAAAGTAAACGGCGTTTATTTAAAAAAAATATTTTCACGTTTTGTGAGTTTTGCCTAATATTTATATTTTTTTTTATAGAAAGGCAAAATGTTTCTTCCAGAAATGAATCCTTCGTCCTTGAGTTATCCGAAAATGACATCACACTTGCCCTAATACCTATAGTTTTGAAGGAATAGGGTACAAAGTGAAGCGCGGCAGAAGCAAACTTCCACCCCCTCCCCCCGCCACCCCCGCGGTGACCCCCGATGTCTACCGATGGAAATCCACTCAGGAGCACCTAAGGAACAACTGTTGCAAGTATGAGCCTTCTAAGTAAAAATGCAGGGTATATCGCACTAAATCCCCCACTACTACAGTGTGCGCGGGAGAAGCGACCGCTTACAAGATCGAAGATGGGGCTGGAGGCGGCGGCGGCGGCGGCGGCCGACAACGGCGGTGGCGGCGCGCATATTTTCGTTAACGAGATGCTAACCAGCCGGAGGAAGGCTCTCCTCTCCGCGGCCAAAGTATTCGCTAAGGAGAACAACATCAAGTACGTGTGGTCAAAAGGGGGACAGGTACTTATGCGAAGGTCGGCGGACAGTAGTGAATACGTCGTGATAAAACATGAGCGTGACTTAGGACGTTTTTTTCGTAAATAAGTTGAATATAAATTATATTAGAACATTGTTATGTTTTAATGCTCTGTCTCTTTCATACGTAATATATTTTTATTTATTTCTCAAAGACAACACAACTGTTACACATAGCACTTACAAGCACAACTTATACTTATACACAAAATATAATCATTCATACATAATTATTCACCTCACACAGTTTAAACAACATATTATTACTCTCTCAACACAAAAACAACACAATTCTGCACGCATACACTCGTACTGCACAAAACACAAACACGATTCACTAATCCTAAACTACATCAAAACATTTACATCATACATTATCCACTCTTATATTAACTGCAATCGCCGTGCAATTTGCACTTCTGAAAACCTACATCTCATTTTTACAGCAAAAATGCACTGGTACTTGAGCATGATCGGCCGGTAGGTATCACTCGCTGTCGAATGATTGTCGAATGGGCTGACGACAATCCGGCCGACAGTAGGCGGGGCGCGCGGGCGCGGGGGTGCGGCTCGCTTGCACTGCTGCACCGACACCAAACCGGTTCCCAGCTGGGCCATAGTAAAAGAAGACGAGTAAGATAACTGGAGGCCATTTTAAAAATAACTACCTACGCTGCGCCGAGCCTCCAGGGATGTCACAACTCACAACACTAACACAATTGACAGGCAGTGAGCCCATCATGGTGGAAATGCAATTATTTAAAATTATTATGTACATTTATGTATTTTTTATTTATAGACCAAGAGCCAACTCTCAAAATTTTACTCTAACAGAATATATGAGTTGTCATAGATTTATTATATACTGGCGTTAAGGTATATTTTCGAAAGCTGTATTTTCGATAGACAGTGAACGAGGTTATTTTGATGTTTGAGCCCTTGACAACGATACCCCACTCAATAATCGGATGCTTAGTTCGGGCGCTACGGTGGAACATACGTAAAAACAAACATACACACACATAAATTGCTAAAAAGATAACCCTTCATTTTTGCTTCGCGCAGTCGGGTAAATTTTTTTTTTTAACTTTAACCTCCCAAAAATTAATGCAATGTAAAAATTCAACTTTAACTCACGTCCGTCTTTGGACAACCATTTCGTAGTCGCGGACGATGAAGAGAATTAATAAGTGGGCAAAAAATTTATAACTATAAAAATTATAGAAAATATATTTAGAATTATAGATTAATATAATTATTAATCTTAATAAAAAAATTCTCAAATAAATCATTTTAAAATGTATTTATTAATTTTGTTTTATTATTACTTAATAACTTATATGTTTATTTTTGTTATTTTAATGAATTATTTAATAACTTGGTTGGTCGCTAGCAGTCATGAAAGTGTCCGCGGTAGGAGCTGTGGCCATTTATAGAAGACAAAACCGCGTGAAATTGCGTTGTGCGTGGTATCTCTAACAAGTCTGAACAAGTCGACAACCGCGGGCCCGCGCAGCCTTCTCGTGCGCCGCGCGGCCGCGCCCGATGCCGGGGTTCGCGAATGGTTTTTGCAGCTAGTACTTACTTATTAAGTTATTAATAACTAATTAATACTATAATTAAATACTAATAGGTACTTTGCTCTGACGTTACCGAGCCAGGTCTCAAGTCAATTCCTTCGCTTAGTACCTACTCGTATTAATAACTTACATAATTTAACTACATACTTTACCTAACAAAATTTTTTATGTTACTTACCTTTCGATGGCAGCAGGTAATGACAATAATGTTAACTCGCGATTCGAGCCTGATCTATTCATGCAGCCATACACACTGCAGAAACGCGGAGCCATTATGTTAGTGCAATAAAATAAAATTCGAATAATAATACTTTCTATCGGGAAGCGGCCGGCGGCGGCGGCGCGGCGGCAGGCAGCGGCCGTCACGTGGTGTGCGTCACCGAGCACGGGGGCGGGGCGACCATCACCATAGTTAAACCACACAAGTTAACCGTCTTCATACAAACGCGCCGATTTCGCACTCACACAAGCGCGCGCCTGCGCACGCTGTCTGTACACAACCACTACATGCATTCTCACTGTTCCTCGCGCGTAGTCAGTGATGGTCGCCCCGCCCCCGCGCTCGGTGACGCACACCACGTGACGGCCGCTGCCTGCCGCCGCGCCGCCTGCCGCTTCCCGATAGAAAGTATTATTATTCGAATTTTATTTTATTGCACTAACATAATGGCTCCGCGTTTCTGCAGTGTGTACGCGGCTGCATGAATAGATCAGGCTCGAATCGCGAGTTAACATTATTCTCATTACCTGCTGCCATCGAAAGGTAAGTAACATAAAAAATATTATTAAAGTATGTAAGTTATTAATACGAGTAGGTACTAAGCGAAGGAATTGACTTGAGACCTGGCTCGGTAACGTCAGAGCAAAGTACCTATTAGTATTTAATTATAGTATTAATTAGTTATTAATAGGTAGGTACTAGCTGCAAAAACCATTCGCGAACCCCGGCATCGGGCGCGGCCGCGCCGCGCACGCGAAGGCTGCGCCGTGCGCGGGCCCGCGGTTGTCGACTTGTTCAGACTTGTTAGAGATACCACGCACAACGCAATTTCGCGCGGTTTTGTCTTCTATAAATGGCCACAGCTCCTACCGAGGACACTTTCATGACTGCTAGCGACTAACCTAGTTAGTAATTCATTAAAATAACAAAAATAAAAATATAAGTTAAAGTAATAAAATAATAAAACAAAATTAATAAATACATTTTAAAATTATTTATTTGATAATTTTTTTATTAAGCTTAATAATTATATTAATGTATAATTCTAAATGTATTTTCTATAATTTTTATAGTTATAAATTTTAACTGTTTGTTGTATGAGTCGAGGCAAAATATTATCCTTACCTCCCTCCCTCATTCTCTCTTCCCCTCCCTCACTCCCTCACTCCCTCACTCCCTCTCTTCCCCTGCCTCAGCATGATGATCGCAAAATTAACAACGAGATGCCGTCAATCGAGCATAAATTTTTTAATAGCTGACAACGCACGACTACGGCATTTCAATTTAATTATAACGTTATTAATGTGAAACTGCCAGAAGACTTCAATAAAACTAAATAAACAGGAAAATCAAAAGGCTGCTCTTACTCAATAAGACGATGATAGCAACGCCCGGAGGGAAGCACTGACATGGCATCTAAATAACTTGTTTCTTACTTTTTAGTTAGTCACTTTTTACCCGACTATGGCAGAGCCAAAAAGGAGGGTAATGTGGTTGGCAGTCTATGTGGCTGGGTATGTACGGATGTTCCACCGTAAGTGCTAAAGTACTCATTCGATTTTGATGATCGTGGTGTCAATCGATTTGTTATGATGGTCCCCTTGTCATAGGGTACCAAATTTTTTCATAAATTAAAAATGGCGGCCGTGGGACTCCATATTGTCACACTTTAAAAAATTATTTTCTTCAAACCCCACCGCCCGACTATGGCAGAGCAAAAAAGGAGGGTAATGTGGTTGGCAGTCTATGTGGCTGGGTATGTACGGATGTTCCACCGTAAGTGCTAAAGTACTCATTCGATTTTGATGATCGTGGTGTCAATCGATTTGTTATGATGGTCCCCTTGTCATAGGGTACCAAATTTTTTCATAAATTAAAAATGGCGGCCGTGGGACTCCATATTGTCACACTTTAAAAAATTATTTTCTTCAAACCCCACCGCGTGGGGTATCATTGTCAAGAGCTTCTAAAGGCGATTTCAAAAATATAAGACACTTAATGGTTTAAACCAAAATGAATAAAATAAAAAATTATAAGCCCACCCGTGGTTCGGATTGCACGTAAAACTGTAGGTCCCTTCAGATTCAGATTCAGATATTTACTTTGCCATATTTATTATTCCCTTCTTACCTTATAGGATAGGATAGGATAGGATGGGATGGGATGGGACGGGATGGGATGGGATGGGATAGAATAGGATAGGATCGATTTATCGTATTCCTGAACGAAGCTCGGCCTTCGGCCTTGCCCATAGTTACTTACTGTTTTCGAGAAGGTTATTCGTCTTCCTGAACGCAGCTCGGCCTTCGGCCTCGCCCATAGTTCCTTACTGTCTTCGAAATGGTTTATCGTCTTCCTGAACGCAGCTCGGCCTTCGGCCTCGCCCATAGTTATTTACTGTCTTCGAGAAGGTTTATCGTCTTCTTGAACGCAGCTCGGCCTTCGGCCTCGCCCATGGTTACTTACTGTCTTCGAGAAGGTTATTTGTCTACCTGAACGCAGCTCGGCCTTCGGCCTCGCCCATAGTTACTTACTGTCTTCGAGAAGGTTTATCGACTTCCTGAACGCAGCTCGGCCTTCGGCCTCGCTCATAGTTACTTACTGTCTTCGAGCAGGTTTATCGTCTTCCTGAACGCAGCTCGGCCTTCGGCCTCGCCCATAATTACTTACTGTCTTCGAGAAGGTTATTCGTCTTCCTGAACGCAGCTCAGCCTTCGGCCTCGCCCATAGTTACTTACTGTCTTCGAGAAGGTTGTCTTCCTGAACGCAGCTCGGCCTTCAGCCTCGCCCATAGCTAATTACGGTCTTCGAGAAGGTTTTGTCGACTTCCTGAACGCAGCTCGGCCTTCGGCCTCACCCATAGTTACTTACTGTCTTTGAGAAGGTTTATCGTCTTCTTGAACGCAGCTCGGCCTTCGGCCTCGCCCATAGTTACTTACTGTCTTCGAGAAGGTTTATCGTGTTCTTGAACGCAGCTCGGCCTTCGGCCTCGCCCATAGTAACTTACTCTCTTCGAGAAGGTTTATCGTCTTCCTGAACGCAGCTCGGCCTTCGGCCTCACCCATAGTTACTTACTGTCTTCGAGAAGGTTATTCGTCTTCCTGAACGCAGCTCGGCCTTCGGCCTCGCCCATGGTTACTTACTGTCTTCGAGAAGGTTTATCGTATTCCTGAACGCAGCTCGGCCTTCGGCCTCGCCCATAGTTACTTACTGCCTTCGAGAAGGTTATTCGTCTTCCTGAACGCAGCTCGGCCTTCGGCCTCGCCCATAGTTACTTACTGTATTCGAGATGGTTTATCGTCTTCTTGAACGCAGCTGGGCCTTCGGCCTCGGCCATGGTTACTTACTGTCTTCGAGAAGGTTTATCGTCTTCCTGAACGCAGCTCGGCCTTCGGCCTCGCCCATAGTTACTTACTGTCTTCGAGAAGGTTTATCGTCTTCTTGAACGCAGCTCGGCCTTCGGCCTCGCCCATAGTTACTTACTGTCTTCGAGAAGGTTTATCGTCTTCTTGAACGCAGCTCGGCCTTCGGCCTCGCCCATAGTTACTTACTCTCTTCGAGAAGGTTTATCGTCTTCCTGAACGCAGCTAGGCCTTCGGCCTCGCCCATGGTTACTTACTGTCTTCGAGAAGCTTATGCGTCTTCCTGAACGCAGCTCGACCTTCGGCCTCGCCCATAGTTACTTACTGTCTTCGAGAAGGTTTATGGTCTTCTTGACCGCAGCTCGGCCTTCGGCCTCGCCCTCAGTTACTTACTTATTCGAGAAGTTTTATTTATGTAATATTACTAAAAAGAATGAAATAAAAAATAAAGTTTAAAAAACTGTAACCCGACTATGGAAAAAAGTAACTAAAATTAAAAAAACTAAAAAAATTAAGTTTAAAAAACTGTAACCCGACTATGGAAAAAAGTAACTATAATTAAAAAAACTAAAAAAAGTTTCAAAACCTTTACCATAAATAAAATAAACTAAAAAGTAAGAAACAAGATATTTGGGCGCCATGGCAGTGCTTCCCTTCGGACGTTGCTATCATCGTCTTATTGGGTAAGAGCAGTCTTTTGATTTTCCTGTTTATTTAGTTTTATTGAAGTCTTCTGGCAGTTTCACATTAATAACGTTATAATTAAATTGAAATGCCGTAGTCGTGCGTTGTCAGCTATAAAAAAAAATTATCTACTTAACTTTAAATATACGAAAATACTTTTCTTTAGGTTTCCGTATCCCGTACGGATTATATTTAATATTATATTTAAGCCTACGCCGTCTGTCTGTCTGTCCGTCCGTCTGTCTGTCCGTCCGTCTGTCTGTCCGTCCGTCTGTCTGTCCTGCTGCTGTATCTTTGGAACCGTAATAGGTAGACAGTTGAAATTTTCACAGAATTATGTGTTATTTACCTACTACTACTGAGTAACTCTAATGAATAAATGAAATGTTATAGGATTATATTATTGTGGCCGATTGCTGTTGTATGAGTCGAGGCAAAATATTATCTTTACCTCCCTCCCTCATTCCCTCTTCCCCTCCATCACTCCCTCACTCCCTCACTCCCTCTCTTCCCCTTCGCACAATTAACAACGAGATGCCGTCAATCAAGCATAATTTTTTTTATAGCTGACAACGCACGACTACGGCATTTCAATTTAATTATAACGTTATTAATGTGAAACTGCCAGAAGACTTCAATAAAACTAAATAAACAGGAAAATCAAAAGACTGCTCTTACCCAATAAGACGATGATAGCAACGTCCGAAGGGAAGCACTGCCATGGCGCCCAAATATCTTGTTTCTTACTTTTTAGTTTATTTTATTTATGGTAAAGGTTTTGAAACTTTTTTTAGTTTTTTTAATTATAGTTACTTTTTTCCATAGTCGGGTTACAGTTTTTTAAACTTAATTTTTTTAGTTTTTTTAATTTTAGTTACTTTTTTCCATAGTCGGGTTACAGTTTTTTAAACTTTATTTTTTTTCCATAGTCGGGTTACAGTTTTTTAAACTCTTTTTTATTTCATTCTTTTTAGTAATATTACTTAGATAAATAAAAAAAAACGGCCAAGTGCCAGTTGAACTCGCACCCCGAGGGTTCCGTATCGCCATGTCATGGTTAGCGCCACTCACGCCATCTATGGCGTGTAATGAAATGTTTCATATTAGTTAAATGTCATAATTAGTTAAAATGTTTCACACTCTATTCGGTAGATGGCGCGCGCGCATACACTTTTTGGTTTCTTCTATGGTGGATGGTGGTAAACCCCCGTGAATTTTTTACTTTTTCTTATTATTATTATTCGTGTTTATATCGGCCATAAATTCACATATACTGTGAAAATTTCAGCAGGCTACCTATTACGGTTCAAGAGATACAGCCCTCGGACCGACAGACAGACAGACGGACGGACGGACAGACAGACAGACAGACAGACGGCGTAGGCGAAGGCGTAGGCTTAGGACTTTGTAGAACTAAACTGGACCACGGTGTCACCGTGACATTTGCAGATGATACTGTCATCCTTTTCAAAGGACCGTCCTGGGAAGAAATTAGTATAATAAAAGGGCTCAAGTCGGGTTAAACACTGTCCTTACCTGGTTACAAAATAACATAGGTACTGTCTATAAACTGCACAGAAACAAAATATGTTACCTTTTCGATAACTGCTAGAGGACAACCACAAGCGGTAATCCAATTAAAGGCACATAATTTTACTATGGAATTTTGGCATGGGGAGGCGCAGGGAAGTCAGTAATGCTTCTAATTGAAAGAGCACAGTGACCGGTCCTAAAAGTAATGCTTCGTAAGCCATTCAGGTACCCAACTGCAGCACTGTACAGAGATAGTGGATTGCTCAATGTACGACAAACCTACATGCTAAAACTTGGCGCATACACACATACTCACAAACGTCCCCCCCCCCTCCCCCCCCCCGCGGAAGGGGAAGGGGGTAAGTGGGGGAGGCAAAAATGTAATATAACTCAGTGAGGGGATACAGGGGATAAAAGGGAGGGGGTGCTATGCTAAGGGAGGGGGGGATAAGTATCTCCTGAATACTCCCCCCCCCCCCCCCTTCATTGGAGATATAATTATGCACTTTTCGGCACTTATCAGTTTACTACACAAAAAAGAAAATACAAAAAAAATTAAGATTGCCTCTTCTCCGGCGCTGCGGGAAGTGCAGCCCCTCCGTCCTTGCGTAACAAAGCGCAGACACCCATGCTCGTCTCCGGAGCTTCGGCTTTTTGGTCGCCTACGGCGACCAGCCTCAGCCGCTACGGCTCACACGGGCGCCTGCGCTTTGTTACAGCGGACGGGGGCTGCACTCCCTCCGCGCCTCCGGCTTATAAAAACACTCTAGAGAATAGCCATACTAACAGGTTATGTCGGGGCGGTGAATTTAGTTTTTCCGCAAAGTAGCAGTGACCTGTTCAAATTTTCAATTGTTTTTTTCTCGAAAAGTATTAATCTCCTCGGGCTAATTCTTTCACTAATATTCTTCTAACATCCTAAACTACAGGATATAACTACCAGCAATCTTCTACTAAACCCGCGCGGGACGGCGCGGTGCGGCGCGGAGCGGCGCGGGACGGCGCGGAGCGGTGCGGAAAGGTGCGGAAAGGCGCGGAAAGGCGCGGGACGGCGCGAGTCGATGCGGGGCGGCGCGGGACGGCGCGGGGCGGCGAACGAAACCACGGCCAAAAACTAGTATATACTAGTTTACTAACACGTCAAAGTATTTTTTCTTTCTAATTATTATTTTTATCAATTTTAAAATACCTAACACCTATACCTAACTAAACCACACCATATCCTCTATCCTCCGTCCTATCCTATCCTCCATCCTCCGTCCTATCCTATCCTCCATCCTCCGTCCTATCCTATCCTCCATCCTCCGTCCTATCCTATATCCTATCCTATCCTATCCTCCATCCGCCGTCCTATCCTATCCTATCCTCCATCCTATCCTATCCTCCATCCTATCATCCATCCTATCCTCCATCCTATCCTATCCTCCATCCTATCCTATCCTATCCTACCCTATCCTATCCTATCCCCCATCCTATCCTATCCTCCATCCTATCCTATCCTCCATCCTATCCTATCCTCCATCCTATCCTATATCCTCCATCCTATCCTATCCTATCCTCTATCCTATCCTATCCTCTATCCTATCCTATCCTATCCTATCCTATATTATCCTATAAGTTAAGAAGGGAATAATAAATATGGCAAAATAAATTCTGAATCTGAAGGGACCTACAGTTTTACGTGGAATCCGAACCACGGTTGGGCTTATAATTTTTTATTTCATTCATTTTGGTTTAAACCATTAAGTGTCTTATATTTTTGAAATCGCCTTTAGAAGCTCTTGACAATGATACCAATGAATCGGTGGGGTTTGAAGAAAATAAATTTTTAAAGTGTGACAATATGGGGTGCCACGGCCGCCATTTTTAATTTATGGAAATATTTGGTACCCTATGACAAGGGGACCATCATAACAAATCGATAGACACCACGATCATCAAAATCGAATGAGTAGTTTAGCAGTTACGGTGGAACATCCGTACATACCAAGCCACATAGATTGCCAACCACATTACCCTCCTTTTTGGCTCTGCCATAGTCGGGTAAAAATGTTGGATTTATTTAACGATTTATTTCGAAGCGAGACTTGTCGCTTCGCCTCGGAAGCATATAGGTGTGCTCCCATATCGCTCCGGGCAATAAGTGTTAAAAAGTAGCTATATCATCCAGATCATCCCGAAAGTTACGCGAATCGTTAGATTGTCTTATCAGTGATTAGTGTGCGTGTGGGCAGAGGCAGAGCTAGCTCCCTCGGGGCGTAGGACGCCTTTCCGGCCAGTGCCCGCGACCGCTTGGTAGTTTATAGGTTAGTTTTAGGTTAGAATACATATTTGACAGTGCAGCGACTGTGACAATAAACGTCAGTGTGACGTTTGTGTGAGGGCGACAGAGACGCGAGTGCGAGAGGGACGCGGGACAGTGCAGTGTTGCCACAGTGTATATTAGCTCTTAGTATAGGTTAGTTCAGCGTGGGAAAGAGAAAGGAGATAGTTTTTTTTATTTTTTTTTTTGTGCTCCGCACCAGCACCATCGAACAGGGGACCTCCTCAGCTTTCCAGGGAGCCCCCGGACGTCGCGGTAGACCGCCAGGGAGCGGAACTGCTCCAACTTCAATTTTGGAAAAGTACCAGGCGGTAAGAGGTAGGAAGGAGACTGCTTCATAGAAAGAATGGAACCTTGTCGCATATAATACTAGTGTGTGTGTGCCTGAATACGTGTGAGTGTGTCGCGAGGAGGCGTGGGTACCCCCCGCCCCCCGGGGGCTCAACCCCCCCCCCCCCCGCTACTTTCGTGGGGAGCAACTTCCCCCCCCGCTGCACCTTACCTCACCACCCCTCAGGGGAAATCCGGTTGACCCCGGATATCTCGGGACTGAGACAAGCTAGAGGACCGTGCGACCTACCGTTGGGTTCGTCTGAACGTAAGGCAGAGGTTGGAAGCACCAGATGTCGGATCCGATGGGAGGGGGGGCGGACCTCCCCCCCGCCCAACATCAGGAATGGCGCAACGCTCCACCAGAGGTTGAAGTTATGGACGACGACGGCGACGGCTTCACTCCTAGGGCATCGCTGTCAAGGACTCCACCGCACCGAACAGCCGACGCACCTCACAGGCCTCTAAAAAGAGTCGCTTCGTCCCCCGAGCTGACAGGGAGCCTCAAGAAGCAAACAACTTCCACCACAAGAGCTCCACCAGTGGCCGGTATTGGAACAGGAGCTGTAAGGCGCACAGGAGCAGCAAGAGTGACCGAGCCGAGGGAAGCTAGCCATACGAGGGAGGCCCTGGTACTGAGAGCCAACGAAGCGATTACCCGAATACTAGAGGCGGCCGATATTCAGGGCTCGAGGGTAAACAAGGAGCAACGGCTGGCAATGCACAAAGGGGCGGAAGCGGCGCAACTGTGCATTGCCCAACTGGCACTGAAGGCAGCGGACATAGTGATCGAAAGGAAGGAGTGGGAGATAGAGAAGGCGCAGCTACAGGCGGAAATTCTTAAGCGGGAACTAGAAGTAGAGAGGGTAAGGCGGGAGGCCCTCGCAGCCAAGATGGTCGCCCCCTCCGGTCCTCTTCAGCAGGCGGCCCGAGACTACTCGTCGGTTCTGAAGCTGGGGAAAGGCGCGGGAGAGGTCCGCATCAGCGCCAACCGAGCACCCCCGCTGGCAATCTACCCGACAGAGGAGTCAGGGGACGCCTTCAAGACCAGTGATGACACGAAGTCGGCAATGGTTAGGGCCATCAATCCGGCTGAGACGGAGTGGCAGCTGCCCCGCGTGCGGAAGATTGGACGCCGAGGAGTGATGGTGCAAGCATCAACGGTGGAGGGAGCACAACAGCTAAAGGACTGCCCTAAGTTGAAGGCCGCTGGCTTGAAGGTTGAGGAGCTCGGGCAAAAGAGCCCACGGATTATGATCAGGGACATCGGAGAAGACATGGACCTGGACACCGTGATGAAGGCCGTGGCCAACCAAAACCTGAAACACTGCCCGGGCGAATGGCCCGAAGACAAGGTGAAGCAGGAGATGAGGCTGGCCTTCAAAAAGAGGATGGCGTTGTCTGGGTCGACTTCGATGGTATTCGAGGTGTCACCGCGCATTAGAGAGGCCCTGCTGCGGCAGGACAGGTTGTACGTGGGATGGTCTGCCTGCAGGATCGAGGACTTCAATCAAGTCACATGTTGTTCGAAGTGCCAACTCTTTGGGCACCCGGCTAAGTTCTGCAGGGAGGAGAAGCCGACGTGCTCTAAATGCGGCGAGGTAGGACACGATCGCAAAGATTGTAAGAGCGAGAAGCTGCAATGCGCTACCTGCAAGCGGTTCCGTAATGCTGACGCGGATGGTCATAAGACTAACGCCCCGAACTGTCCAGCAAGGCAGTATGCGGAGAGGAGGCAGGCCGAACAGACCAAATATGGCTGTTAAAATTGGTCAAATAAACCTGCAGAGGTCGCGGGCGGCAACACGGGAGCTACCGGCGCTGTGCTTCTCCAAAAAACTGGACTTCGTGCTAGTGCAGGAGCAGTGCAGAGGGACCGAGGTAGAGATCCTAGGACACGGCAGAGCCCCACTCGCTGGAATCCATGTGAGGAACAAGGGCGTTCCCTGTGCTCTGTTGACATCGCTCAGCAACGAATTCTGTGCGGTGGCTCACGTGGATTCTGGGGGGGAGGGAATCTATATCGTTAGCTGTTACTTTAAGTACTCGATGGACATCGCGCCTCACCTACGACACCTTGAGCTTGTCCTACAGCACCTTAATGGAAAACAGGTCGTCATCGGTGTGGACTCCAACACACACTCCCCGATGTGGCATTCGAAACCCCACCACTACGTAGGCAGGGGTAGAGCAGCGGAAAATCGAAGGCAGGAAATGGAGGACTTCATCGCGTCACAGATCCTGAGCATATGGAATGAGGACGGTCAACCAAGCACGTTTGCTGGCCCAAACGGAGAATCTAATATTGATCTCACAATTACAACGAGGAGCGTTCGGGTAGCTGACTGGCAAGTCTGGGCTGGAGAGAGCACCAGCGACCATCAGCTCATCACCTTTCGTATTGAGGCCCAGCAAGAACACTCGGACCTCGAGGGGGGAATTCTCCTCCGTCGATTTCGGGACCGGGGGTCAGATTGGTCGGAATTCCTGACGACCCTACTACACAGGGCTGGAAGATTGTATGAAAGACGGGCCCCAGGCGAGATAGCGGAAGAAATGACAAGGATAATTGCGAGAACTTCGAGAGACTGCTTGGGTATCAAGGGTAACAGGAAGCCGGGAACCCAATCATGGTGGACGGGGGAGTTAAACTCCCTCAGAACAGCGTATGGGAAGGCTAGAAGGGAAGCCCAAAAATGTAAGAGGAGGGACGATAGGCCACTAGCGCTGGAACGGGCTATGTATGAATACCGAATGACCAGGAGAAAGTACAAGAGCGCGATTCAGAATGCGAGGATGAAAGAAATCCGCGAGCAGGCGACCCTTGCCGGAAACGAAGAACCCTGGGGCATTGCTTACCGCACGGCACAAGGAAGGCGGCCGGCAATGGAGAACGTTGTAATAGGGGTCACCCATGGGGGCACTGCTCCATCCGAGGTGACTTCCGCCATGGACAACTTACTATACGCGCTTTGCCCAGACGACAACCCCTTTCGGGACACCCCTCAGCACACGAGGATTCGGGGGCTTGCCCTCGTGCCTCCGGGTGGTGAGGATGCCCCACCGGCCACGTTAGAGGAGTTGGGACGGATTGTAAAGGACCTCCCGAACACTGCACCGGGCATAGACGGCATAACGGCCAAAATCGTAAAAAAGGCTTGGGAGGTTATGAGCTGGGAGTTGCTTATGACATTCAACAAGTGCATGGCGGCTGGTCTCTTCCCCGACTGCTGGAAAGACGGCAGGCTTATCGTTCTCCCTAAGGGGAATGGCAAGCCGGCCTCAGACCCTAAGGCCTACAGACCTGTCACTCTCCTCCCGATACTTGGGAAAATCCTGGAGAGGCTTATGGTGCGGCGGTTAGAGTGTGTAAGTAACCGCTTGTCGACTCACCAGCACGGATTCATCAAAGGAAAATCCACCGTGTCCGCCATCACCGAACTGATGGACAGGGCGAAGAACACGAGGCGGAAGTACCTGCAGGTAGTATTCTTGGATATATCTGGAGCTTTCGACAACGCATGGTGGCCCATGATCTTAGTCAAGGCGCGGAGGCTGGGGTGCCCCAGCAACATCTATCGGATGCTGATGGGGTACTTCGCGAAGCGCCGCGTCGGGCTGTTCTGTGGCCGCCGTGTGAGGTGGAAACGCTCCACGATGGGGTGCCCGCAGGGGTCGGTGCTGGGCCCGCTGCTGTGGAACATTCTTCTGGACGACCTCCTGTGCATGCCCCTTCCGGATGGGTGCAACATCGCGGCATACGCTGACGATGTGGTACTAACGGTGGAGGCAGATACTAGGGCGGGGATTGAGGGGAGGGCCGCGGCTGCACTCGAGCTTATGGCCGAGTGGGGCCGCGGCAATCGCCTTGAGTTTGCTCCGGCGAAGTCCAAGACCATGACGGTAAAGGGGCGGTTTACCAACAGATCGCCCACGATCCGCATGGCGGGCACGAACATCAAATCGGGGACAGCTACTACATTCCTGGGCCTCGAGGTCGACCAGTCCTTTAGCTTCGCGCAGCATGCGCGGGTCATCGGGGAGAAGGCGAATAGGTCCTTTGGGAAAATGTCCCGGGTGTCGAGGGCATCCTGGGGCATCCGATACAAAACGCTGAAGATCATATACACGGGTACGTGGGTCTCCACGGTGACCTACGCTGCTGCGTGCTGGTTCGACCGATCCGGACAGCATGCCGTACGCAGTCCGTTGCTCCGCGCGCAGAGGCAGGCCCTGATCCTCTTAACAAAAGCGTACAGAACGAATAGCACGGCGGGTCTCCCGGTCCTTGCGGGTGTCCTGCCTGGGGACCTGGAGGTTCTGCAAGCCGGCCGCACGTGGCGCGCGAGGGAGCTTGCAGGCAGTCGGGAGGAATTCTCGAGGACAAGGCGGGAAATTAGGCGAGAAGTACTATCCATTTGGCAGGAGAGATGGGATACAGCTAGCACGGGCAGACACCTATACAGATTTTTCCCTGGCGTCGGAGAAAGATTGAGCAGCCACTGGGTGCACCCGGACCATCGAACGTCCCAGCTCCTCACGGGGCACGGCAACTTTCGGGGCAAACTGCATGACATGGGTCTGGCCGAAAGCGAGATGTGTGAGTGTGGGAATGGTAGGGAGGATGCCGACCATGCGCTTTGGCACTGTGCGCGGTATGAGATCGAAAGAGATTGTATGATAGCAGAGGTGACCAAAAGGAGCGGCGGCCCGGTGTATTATACTGACCTAATGTCGTCGGAGGAGAACTTCTCTGCTTTCAGGAGGTTCGCAGCCGGGTGGTTCAGGAAGCGGGCAGACCTAGGGGCTGATCGAACGTTTACCGATGAACCAACGACGGGGGACGAGCACGCTGGGGACCAGGACAACCGTGACAGGGCGGGACATGCAGCGCAAGACGGACTAGACGGGACGGGACGTGGGGGCGACGTGCAGCCCGAGGGGTGACGGCTCACCTACCTCAGCCCTTGCCAAAAAGAACAGTGGCCGAAAATCAGAACAGCAGAAGACGTCGTAGCCGAAAAGAGCAGCGGCAAAAGAGGGGTGGCTGCCTGCGCCCCCACGACGCAGGACGAGGCATGGTGGGCCAAAACTAGATGACCAGGTGAGGCGCGAAGACCGACTGACGCATGCAGACGCCGGGGCGATTCGGGACGCGAGGACCGGGGCGACAAGTCGCTGTTTGTGACGTTGTCTCCCATCAGGGACGCAGACTGACGGACGCAAGACGTAGATGGGGACAATCTCCGGAGTCGGTGTACTCTAAGGGGGGGACTCAGAACGCCTTTATGAGTCCCTCCAACGGGGGGCTGGACCGCACTCAATGCGCGTCACCGGGACCAGATTGGTGGTATCCCGGCAGCGGGCCTCCCTGCGTGCAACGATCTTCAAATGATTGTCCCATGATGAAGTCGTGACACAGTGTGGGTGCTATGGCCGCAAGGCTGGTGCGCTCGGGTCAGTGGCGGGTGAATCAGTTACTTACTGTCTTTGAGCAGGTTTATCGTCTTTCTGAACGAAGCTCGGCCTTCGGCCTCGCCCATAATTACTTACTGTCTTCGAGAAGGTTATTCGTCTTCCTGAACGCAGCTCGGCCTTCGGCCTCGCCCATAGTTAATTACTGTCTTCGAGAAGGTTTATCGACTTCCTGAACGCAGCTGGTTTATCGTATTCCTGAACGCAGCTCGGCCTTCGGCCTCGCCCATAGTTACTTACTGTCTTCGAGAAGGTTATTCGTCTTCCTGAACGCAGCTCGGCCTTCGGCCTCGCCCATAGTTACTAACTGTCTTCGAGAAGGTTTATCGTATTCCTGAACGCAGCTCGGCCTTCGGCCTCGTCCATAGTTACTTACTGCCTTCGAGATGGTTTATCGTCTTCTTGAACGCAGCTGGGCCTTCGGCCTCGGCCATGGTTACTTACTGTCTTCGAGAAGGTTTATCGTCTTCCTGAACGCAGCTCGGCCTTCGGCCTCGCCCATAGTTACTTACTGTCTTCGAGAAGGTTTATCGTCTTCTTGAACGCAGCTCGGCCTTCGGCCTCGCCCATGGTTACTTACTGTCTTCGAGAAGGTTTATCGTATTCCTGAACGCAGCTAGGCCTTCGGCGTCGCCCATAGTTACTTACTGTCTTCGAGAAGGTTATTCGTCTTCCTGAACGCAGCTCGGCCTTCAGCCTCGCCCATAGCTAATTACTGTCTTCGAGAAGGTTTATCGACTTCCTGAACGCAGCTCGGTATTCGGCCTCGCCCATAGTTACTCACTGTCTTCGAGAAGGTTATTCGTCTTCCTGAACGCAGCTCGGCCTTCAGCCTCGCCCATAGCTAATTACTGTCTTCGAGAAGGTTTTGTCGACTTCCTGAACGCAGCTCGGCCTTCGGCCTCACCCATAGTTACTTACTGTCTTCGAGAAGGTTTATCGTCTTCTTGAACGCAGCTCGGCCTTCGGCCTCGCCCATAGTTACTTACTGTCTTCGAGAAGGTTTATCGTGTTCTTGAACGCAGCTCGGCCTTCAGCCTCGCCCATAGCTAATTACTGTCTTCGAGAAGGTTTTGTCGACTTCCTGAACGCAGCTCGGCCTTCGGCCTCGCCCATAGTTACTTACTGTCTTCGAGAAGGTTTATCGTCTTCTTGAACGCAGCTCGGCCTTCGGCCTCGCCCATAGTAACTTACTCTCTTCGAGAAGGTTTATCGTCTTCCTGAACGCAGCTCGGCCTTCGGCCTCACCCATAGTTATTTACTGTCTTCGAGAAGGTTATTCGTCTTCCTGAACGCAGCTCGGCCTTCGGCCTCGCCCATGGTTACTTACTGTCTTCGAGAAGGTTTATCGTATTCTTGAACGCAGCTCGGCCTTCGGCCTCGCCCATAGTTACTTACTGCCTTCGAGAAGGTTATTCGTCTTCCTGAACGCAGCTCGGCCTTCGGCCTCGCCCATAGTTACTTACTGTCTTCGAGATGGTTTATCGTCTTCTTGAACGCAGCTGGGCCTTCGGCCTCGGCCATGGTTACTTACTGTCTTCGAGAAGGTTATTCGTCTTCCTGAACGCAGGTCGGCCTTCAGCCTCGCCCATAGCTAATTACTGTCTTCGAGAAGGTTTATCGACTTCCTGAACGCAGCTCGGTATTCGGCCTCGCCCATAGTTACTCACTGTCTTCGAAAAGGTTATTCGTCTTCCTGAACGCAGCTCGGCCTTCAGCCTCGCCCATAGCTAATTACTGTCTTCGAGAAGGTTTTGTCGACTTCCTGAACGCAGCTCGGCCTTCGGCCTCACCCATAGTTACTTACTGTCTTCGAGAAGGTTTATCGTCTTCTTGAACGCAGCTCGGCCTTCGGCCTCGCCCATAGTTACTTACTGTCTTCGAGAAGGTTTATCGTCTTCTTGAACGCAGCTCGGCCTTCGGCCTCGCCCATAGTAACTTACTCTCTTCGAGAAGGTTTATCGTCTTCCTGAACCCAGCTCGGCCTTCGGCCTCACCCATAGTTATTTACTGTCTTCGAGAAGGTTATTCGTCTTTCTGAACGCAGCTCGGCCTTCGGCCTCGCCCATGGTTACTAATGTTTTCGAGAAGGTTTATCGTATTCCTGAACGCAGCTCGGCCTTCGGCCTCGCCCATAGTTACTTACTGCCTTCGAGAAGGTTATTCGTCTTCCTGAACGCAGCTCGGCCTTCGGCCTCGCCCATAGTTACTTACTGTCTTCGAGATGGTTTATCGTCTTCTTGAACGCAGCTGGGCCTTCGGCCTCGGCCATGGTTACTTACAGTCTTCGAGAAGGTTTATCGTCTTCCTGAACGCAGCTCGGCCTTCGGCCTCGCCCATAGTTACTTACTGTCTTCGAGAAGGTTTATCGTCTTCTTGAACGCAGCTCGGCCTTCGGCCTCGCCCATGGTTACTTACTGTCTTCGAGAAGGTTTATCGTATTCCTGAACGCAGCTAGGCCTTCGGCGTCGCCCATAGTTACTTACTGTCTTCGAGAAGGTTATTCGTCTTCCTGAACGCAGCTCGGCCTTCAGCCTCGCCCATAGCTAATTACTGTCTTCGAGAAGGTTTTGTCGACTTCCTGAACGCAGCTCGGCCTTCGGCCTCACCCATAGTTACTTACTGTCTTCGAGAAGGTTTATCGTCTTCTTGAACGCAGCTCGGCCTTCGGCCTCGCCCATAGTTACTTACTGTCTTCGAGAAGGTTTATCGTCTTCTTGAACGCAGCTCGGCCTTCGGCCTCGCCCATTGTTACTTACTCTCTTCGAGAAGGTTTATCGTCTTCCTGAACGCAGCTCGGCCTTCGGCTTCGCCCATGGTTACTTAGTGTCTTCGAGAAGCTTATACGTCTTCCTGAACGCAGCTCGGCCTTCGGCCTCGCCCATAGTTACTTACTGTCTTCGAGAAGGTTTATGGTCTTCTTGACCGCAGCTCGGCCTTCGGCCTCGCCCTCAGTTACTTACTTATTCGAGAAGTTTTATTCATGTAATATTACTAAAAAGAATGAAATAAAAAATAAAGTTTAAAAAACTGTAACCCGACTATGGAAAAAAGTAACTAAAATTAAAAAAACTTTACCAGACTATGGCAGAGCCAAAAAGGAGGGTAATGTGGTTGGCAGTCTATGTGGCTGGGTATGTACGGATGTTCCACCGTAAGTGCTAAAGTACTCATTCGATTTTGATGATCGTGGTGTCAATCGATTTGTTATGATGGTCCCCTTGTCATAGGGTACCAAATTTTTTCATAAATTAAAAATGGCGGCCGTGGGACTCCATATTGTCACACTTTAAAAAATTATTTGCTTCAAATTCCACCGAGTGGGGTATCATTGTCAAGAGCTTCTAAAGGCGATTTCAAGAATATAAGACACTTTATGGTTTAAACCAAAATGAATAAAATAAAAAATTATAAGCCCACCCGTGGTTCGGATTGTACGTAAAACTGTAGGTCCCTTCAGAATCAGATTCAGATATTTACTTTGCCATATTTATTATTCCCTTCTTACCTTATAGGATAGGATAGGATTGGATGGGATGGGATGGGATGGGATGGGATGGGATGGGATAGAATAGGATAGGATCGATTTATCGTATTCCTGAACGAAGCTCGGCCTTCGGCCTCGCCCATAGTTACTTACTGTCTTCGAGAAGGTTATTCGTCTTCCTGAACGCAGCTCGGCCTTCGGCCTCGCCCATAGTTCCTTACTGTCTTCGAAATGGTTTATCGTCTTCCTGAACGCAGCTCGGCCTTCGGCCTCGCCCATAGTTACTTACAGTCTTCGAGAAGGTTTATCGTCTTCTTGAACGCAGCTCGGCCTTCGGCCTCGCCCATGGTTACTTACTGTCTTCGAGAAGGTTTATCGTATTCCTGAACGAAGCTCGGCCTTCGGCCTCGCCCATAGTTATTTACTGTCTTCGAACAGATTTATCGTCTTCCTGAACGCAGTTCGGCTTTCGGCCTCGCCCATAGTTACTTACTGTCTTCGAGAAGGTTATTTGTCTACCTGAACGCAGCTCGGCCTTCGGCCTCGCCCATAGTTACTTACTGTCTTCGAGAAGGTTTATCGACTTCCTGAACGCAGCTCGGCCTTCGGCCTCGCTCATAGTTACTTACTGTCTTCGAGCAGGTTTATCGTCTTCCTGAACGCAGCTCGGCCTTCGGCCTCGCCCATAATTACTTACTGTCTTCGAGAAGGTTATTCGTCTTCCTGAACGCAGCTCGGCCTTCGGCCTCGCCCATAGTTAATTACTGTCTTCGAGAAGGTTTATCGACTTCCTGAACGCAGCTCGGCCTTCGGCCTCGCCCATAGTTACTTACTGTCTTCGAGAAGGTTATTCGTCTTCCTGAACGCAGCTCGGCCTTCGGCCTCGCCCATAGTTACTTACTGTCTTCGAGAAGGTTTATCGTCTTCTTGAACGCAGCTCGTTTATCGTATTCCTGAACGCAGCTCGGCCTTCGGCCTCGCCCATAGTTACTTACTGTCTTCGAGAAGCTTATTCGTCTTCCTGAACGCAGCTCGGCCTTCAGCCTCGCCCATAGTTAATTACTGTCTTCGAGAAGGTTTATCGACTTCCTGAACGCAGCTCGGCTTTAGGCCTCGCCCATAGTTACTTACTGTCTTCGAAAAGGTTTATCGTCTTCTTGAACGCAGCTCGGCCTTCGGCCTCGCCCATGGTTACTTACTGTCTTCGAGAAGGTTTATCGTATTCCTGAACGCAGCTCGGCCTTCGGCCTCACCCATAGTTACTTACTGTCTTCGAGAAGGTTTATCGTCTTCCTGAACGCAGCTCGGCCTTCGGCCTCGCCCATAGTTGCTTACTGTCTTCGAGAAGGTTTATCGTCTTCTTAAACGCAGCTCGGCCTTCGGCCTCGCCCATAGTTACTTACTGTCATCTAGAAGGTTTATCGTCTTATTGAACGCAGCTCGGCCTTCGGCCTCGCCCATGGTTACTTACTGTCTTCGAGAAGGTTTTGTCGACTTCCTGAACGCAGCTCGGCCTTCGGCCTCACCCATAGTTACTTACTGTCTTCGAGAAGGTTTATCGTCTTCTTGAACGCAGCTCGGCCTTCGGCCTCGCCCATAGTTACTTACTGTCTTCGAGAAGGTTTATCGACTTCCTGAACGCAGCTCGGCCTTCGGCCTCCCTCATAGTTACTTACTGTCTTTGAGCAGGTTTATCGTCTTCCTGAACGCAGCTCGGCCTTCGGCCTCACCCATAGTTACTTACTGTCTTCGAGAAGGTTATTCGTCTTCCTGAACGCAGCTCGGCCTTCGGCCTCGCCCATGGTTACTTACTGTCTTCGAGAATGTTTATCGTATTCCTGAACGCAGCTCGGCCTTCGGCCTCGCCCATAGTTACTTACTGCCTTCGAGAAGGTTATTCGTCTTCCTGAACGCAGCTCGGCCTTCGGCCTCGCCCATAGTTACTTACTGTCTTCGAGATGGTTTATCGTCTTCTTGAACGCAGCTGGGCCTTCGGCCTCGGCCATGGTTACTTACTGTCTTCGAGAAGGTTATTCGTCTTCCTGAACGCAGCTCGGCCTTCGGCCTCGCCCATAGTTCCTTACTGTCTTCGAAATGGTTTATCGTCTTCCTGAACGCAGCTCGGCCTTCGGCCACGCCCATAGTTACTTACTGTCTTCGAGAAGGTTTATCGTCTTCTTGAACGCAGCTCGGCCTTCGGCCTCGCCCATGGTTACTTACTGTCTTCGAGAAGGTTTATCGTATTCCTGAACGCAGCTCGGCCTTCGGCCTCGCCCATAGTTACTTACTGTCTTCGAGAAGGTTTATGGTCTTCTTGACCGCAGCTCGGCCTTCGGACTCGCCCTCAGTTACTTACTTATTCGAGAAGTTTTATTTATGTAATATTACTAAAAAGAATGAAATAAAAAATAAAGTTTAAAAAACTGTAACCCGACTATGGAAAAAAGTAACTATAATTAAAAAAAAAACTGTAACCCGACTATGGAAAAAAAATTAAGTTTAAAAAACTGTAACCCGACTATGGAAATAAGTAACTATAATTAAAAAAACTAAGAAAAGTTTCAAAACCTTTACCATAAATAAAATAAACTAAAAAGTGAGAAACAAGATATTTGGGCGCCATGGCAGTGCTTCCCTTCGGACGTTGCCATCATCGTCTTATTGGGTAAGAGCAGTCTTTTGATTTTCCTGTTTATTTAGTTTTATTGAAGTCTTCTGGCAGTTTCACATTAATAACGTTATAATTAAATTGAAATGCCGTAGTCGTGCGTTGTCAGCTATAAAAAAAATTTATCTACTTAACTTTAAATATGTGGCGGTGACTCATTGGGCACATTGCACATTTCATGACAGTGCAGCAAGGTGGGGCACTTTCCCCCACGCGCCCGCGGACTTACGTGCCCTACTAGTACCACCACGTCGCCCCAGCTCCTCAGTCTTCGGCTAAGCAACCTAACGTGTATTCGTGCACTGCGCCTGAGCATCCGGCTCGCGCTTACGTTGTACTCGTGGGCAATATAAAGTATTAACCTAAACTGTTGCGTTTACTTTAGCTCCCACACGCCGAGACTCAAGTTAAGTGGACACGGACATATATTACTTATATCACTCCAACACTTACAAATATACGAAAATACTTTTCTTTAGGTTTCCGTATCCCGTACGGATTATATTTAATGTTATATTTAAGCCTACGCCGTCTGTCTGTCTGTCCGTCCGTCTGTCTGTCTGTCCGTCCGTCTGTCTGTCCGTCCGTCTGTCTGTCCGTCCGTCTGTCTGTCCTACTGCTTTATTTTTGGAACCGTAATAGGTAGACACTTGAAATTTTCACAGAATTATGTGTTATTTACCTACTACTACTGAGTAACTCTAATGAATAAATGAAAGGTATAGGATTATATTATTGTGGCCGATTGCTGGTGTATGAGTCGAGGCAAAATATTATCTTTACCTCCCTCCCTCATTCCCTCTTCCCCTCCATCACTCCCTCACTCCCTCACTCCCTCTCTTCCCTTCGCAAAATTAACAACGAGATGCTGTTAATCAAGCATAATTTTTTTTATAGCTGACAACGCACGACTACGGCATTTCAATTTAATTATAACGTTATTAATGTGAAACTGCCAGAAGACTTCAATAAAACTAAATAAACAGGAAAATCAAAAGACTGCTCTTACCCAATAAGACGATGATGGCAACGTCCGAAGGGAAGCACTGCCATGGCGCCCAAATATCTTGTTTCTCACTTTTTAGTTTATTTTATTTATGGTAAAGGTTTTGAAACTTTTTTTAGTTTTTTTAATTATAGTTACTTATTTCCATAGTCGGGTTACAGTTTTTTAAACTTTATTTTTTTCCATAGTCGGGTTACAGTTTTTTTTTTAATTATAGTTACTTTTTTCCATAGTCGGGTTACAGTTTTTTAAACTTTATTTTTTTTCACTATAAAGTATGCCTTAGAGATTTACATCAAAATACTATGACTTTAAATTTATGTTTTAGTTTGATTGAATTACTCTTACAGCAAAATAAATTATGTTTTGTAGAATTAACAGACCTTTACGACAAGAAGGTGCACAATTATTATCCCTTTACCACATTACAAAATGTTCACAATTATGAGCAATTGTCGTAAGGCTGACATGCTCAAAATTAGGCGTGTGCGTAAAGGACATTTTCGGTTTTATCTCATAAACGGGTAAAAATACAACTATATGACAGATTTAATTAGAAAGAGGACTTAAAAATACAATTTTGAAGTCAGTTGTGAAACTCTGTGATTAATCATGGCAAGCACAGAATTTTTTTAAACTTTGATCGCTTCTCCCCTAAGTGCGCGAGCGCCTCATACATCACGTTCCGTTTCCGCTCTGTGAACGTCGATAGAGTAAGACGGTTAAATGGCAATCTGATACGTATAAGAGAGACAACGATTGGAGAGTGCGCTGAATGCTCACAAATAGCGCGCCTCAATTCCGTCTACGGCTTCTCCTGTAAAGTTGGTACTTTGTCCCTTACAGCGTTTCAAATTTCCACCGTCGAATATTTATATTTTTTATAAAATTATGTGCAACCAGTAACAATGCTCCTAATGATTAAGTTTTGAATTATGCAGTTAATTTTTTCTACTTATGCATGTATCACAAACGAGAAAAAAGGAAACCGCGCGACCGCCAGGCGTTGGTCTTTTGTAAACATGGCGATTACAATTTGAGTTAGTTTGGCGCGTAGCAAACAGGGAATGCATCCCTTTATTGTAGAGCTGCCTAAAGTGCGGACTAAGCCACAGATTACCCAATACTAAGCGCTCTAGTTTTTCTTTAATCTTCCGCACAGCGAAGTTATGCACTTCCTTCCGATGTGTTTCCTGCAGTGTATGACTTAGGATCTTTCGAGAAGCGTAAAAAGGCATAAAAAAAGTTTGTTTATAGAACATAGAATATTATTAACTGACTGACTGAACACATGGGCTAGAGGGGTGAGCCTCGGGACAGAGGAGAAGATCCAGTGCTCACGGACAGGGCTATTAGCAGATAATTTTTTTTCACAGCGTCTCCTCAGAGTGCGGTTCCTATTTGATTCTCTGCGAATAGACTACTAGCCATGCTATACCTATTTGCAGGTATTCCTTTTCAATATAGTTTTTTCGTATATGTACTGTGTGGGGCCGGTACTTTAAAAGAATAGCCCCACTGCTTCTCTCCCCGTGTATATCGTAAAAGGCGACTAAGGGATATGACTCCCTTCTTATATTACTAGGTGGTAGGGTTTAACCCGCCCGGGTTGGTACCACCGCACTGAATGAACGGTCGGTCGAAACGGCTATGTAAAATAGTTTGTGTTTTCCGTCCAGTTCAGTGTAGCCGGCACGACCGAAGGGAAGCAGTAACGTGGCACCAAGTTCCCCCGGTGTTATGGGCTGACATCACGGATGGTGTAGGTGGTGTACCCAACCGGGTCAGTTTCCAAAAAAAAAGGACAGACAGACGAACAGACGGACGGACCGGACGGCGTAGGCTTAGTAATAGGCTTCTTTACGGGTAAGGAAAGCAAACTGCGAACAATAAATTGTTTTAAACATTACATATCAAAACACAAATTGCCATTAAATTCTTATACACAATGGGAAAATTAGCGTGAAGTTGAAAAATAATAAACACCGCCGTCGCTCATCGTAGCGAACCGCTACAAAGTCATTTTACAACGGACTCTTCTGAAAATCAGCAATGTGTTCATTTATTAATTGTTTAGTGATTACGTTATGCTGTAAGTGAATAAATATGTGTTTAATAAGTGTGCACATTATGTATAAGTGACTAATACTAACTTGTTCGAGGTTGAAAATCCTTAAAAATACACAAAAGAAGTGCATTTGTGCAAGCTCAACCTTGTTGCCATTCGAGATGTTTTTATTACTTTAAAATTCGATAGTTATTCCTTAGTAGCCTCTAAACGAAATTCCAGATCTGATTTATTGATTCGTGTATCTAAAACCTGATGTAGGTACCTAAATGATCTAAGTAACCTCAGTATCTAACAAAACATTTTGAGTTTAATACTCATAATATAATACTCGTAGAATATTGAAATCATATTCGTATTTTCATCTAGTTTCATGTATGTTTCATGTTCTGTTACTATAAAATCCTTACCTATTTAAAATATTTACCTCGTCATTTCTTCCAGGTACAATTGTTTTGAAGAAACAAGTTAATGGTCAGATAACATTTTCCAAAAATGACCCAGTTTCAAGAGTTATTGTAAAAGATTTATTGCTCGAAATGGTGAAAGAAGATCTCCACCGGAATTATACGAGAAAAAATTATACAATAATAATTTCTAAACAAAACGCTTCTGATTATGTTATTAAATTCGTTAAACAATTTCTAGCAGTAATATTATCAATGAAATTGCATGCTTTGAAATCTTATATCGAAGTACTTAACAACGAATTGTCTGTTCATAAACATAATACATTATTTGAATATATAATAAATACGTTTCAAAATACAGACAGAGATATATACAAAATTAAAGATAAAATATTGCAGTTTTGGTTGATTTCACATCTCTTGGACAACGACACAGAATTTAAACAATCTTTGAAATATTGCATAAGTATAGTAAACATGTATAAAATGGACGACTACATAATATCACTACAGAATATCAATGAAAATGCAACGTTATTTGATGTAATTACAACAAGAGACATTTTAAAAGAAATGTTTAAAGAAACAAATGTAACGAAATGCAAAGAAGTTGTAGATAAGACAACGAGAACAGTTTCTGAATATACAAAGCTTTTAAATGATACTGAACATTTTAAAGCATCCCGAAGGCATAATAAGTATCCAAAATTATTCACAGATTTTATCCAAGATGTTTTCAGACTTCTACTTGCATATGAGCCATCACGTGCAAGAAGCACTTATCAAATGATAATGAAGGAAGTGGTTTATTGTTTTCAGTCTATGCCCAATATTGGATATTATGATCTTCAAGTTTTGCAGTCCCAGCTTCCTAACTTGGTATGGAATCCTGTAAGTGGTCTAGAGATTTTACAAGGAATCATTCAAAACCCTCCCGCAGAGGAATACAAAGTGCTTGCAAGAATTTTTTCACGTATGGACAATTCTTACAATGAGAAACATAGGGAAGCCTTCGAAAATATTATCGCCTCTCTAGGGGAATACAGGACAAAAGATTTTCACATACAATCAGAGTTAAGAGTGTTTTTTAAGGATCAAATTTGCGACCGTTTTGATGAATTTAGACAAATGGAAGAAGAAATGGAAGACGAAGAAGAATGCAAAAATCTTCTGATACTCATTTTAAAACCATTTACAAATTATGAACTGGAACGTATACAACGTATTGTACAAATTATAGATATCGAATGGGCGAATTATTTATACGAAGGTTGTACTTTTGTTGAAGTGTTTAAGACACTAGAAGATCGGTTCTTTTACAACACGTTATTTACGTTTATAATGTTAAGTGAAAGGTTTATACCTTTTTGTAAGAATGGAATATATTTATTGCGCAGCTTGAAGCCAAACCATTACGATGTGTCACCTTATTACGATTCTTATGTAATAATTTGTTTTGTTAGATTGGCAAAGTTTATGGACGGTATTTCCAAGTACTCTCATAGATATGGCAACTATTACTACGATATAGCTAAATCTCTAGATAGATACAGAACTGAAGACTTTGACATACAAACTGAGATAAGAAAATTTTTAAGAGCTGTATTATTCGATCCTGTCTCTGCTATGTCGAAAATGGAGAAAGATAAATTTCGTTCGATGTTATCTTCAAGAGGCACAATTTATTAAGAAAAATAAGAAAAATTAGAAAAATCGGTCAAGTACGAGTTTAACGCGCGCATGGAGGGTTCCTAGATGCGCTATACCATACCATACCTGTCAAAAAACCATATCCGTCTATTTTTTGTCTTTCGACAGTGTAAAATATAAAATCCAGTAGCGTGACTAATCAATTCTTAGCACGTTTATTGTATGGGGACCCCCTTAATGCTCCAATCTAATGCTCCCCATGTAGTTACTGAATTTGTATCTTAGGATAGAACGCAAACTTGTAAAAAGCGAAACTTTTTAATTGGCTTTACTGTTTTTAAATATGTTTATTATAACTATTCAGTGTTATAGCTGTTAAGTTTCCCAATAAAATAAATAAATAAATATACTGCATTAAATAAAATATTTGTTGTTTTTTTTAACATAACAAGAAATTATAATAGCAATTCTTACGACATTGTTTAATTTGTTGAAACATTAAGAACACAAAAGATAGTTTCTCGAATGCGGTAATTCAATATTCAATCAACTTGGTTTCCAAGAAACAAAAACAAATCAAATCGAAAATGTTTGGAACAAAATTCGTCCCAATCAAAGAACAAACTTCCATCAATTCCCATATCGATTTACAAATCAAACTATTATTATTTAAGCGACATTGTTTCCTTAACTCTCATAAAAATAATTAAAATTGTATTCAACTTTAAAAACCAGCGAACCTAGTGAATCCGATATTCGTTAGGCCGTTTATGTGATTTGGTGACAGGTCGAAATAGTTAATTTGGATTTTATCAAAATATTTATATAAGTAATTTGGAAAAACTTGTAAGAACGAGTCGTGCTCGCGAGTGCTGCACGAGGAAGAAGGCCTGCCGGCCGTCATTGATATTTTCACGCGACCAGATCTAGCAGAATCCCGATTACGCCCAGTGACCTGGCGCACATCATCGGGTACTGTAGATCAACTTTGGCGAGGAGCTGAATGCCAAGGCGGATGCAGTATTAGTAGGCCTGCCTGGACCCTGGACGGACGTACTGTATGCGAGCTGAGCGCGGACGAGGCTGCCTTTATGTGTAAGATCATGCAAGAAGTGACTAGTTCAGGGACTACTGGAAGAAGAGATTGCCTTTGAAGAGCCTTGGAAGAGAACGAACAACAGCCCGATTAAGCTCAGTGACCTGTCGCGGTCTTTTGGTGACATCATCGGACAGCTTTCCGAGCCGGTGTAGACGGAAAAAAATGATTTCTATTTTTTAATAATTACTTATTATTAATAATTGTTAGTTGCTATACGTTTCTTTATTTTATAAGTTTTACCATTGCATTTAATAATTGTTAGTTGCTATACGTTTCTTTATTTTATAAGTTTGTCAGTTACATTTAATAACATTTATCAGTATAAGCATTACTACCGGGTGTATCTCATATAATATACTGATGCATGGATGCCCCCCCGATCTCTCAATCGCCTCCTTCTCATCGGTTGGTCCCCTGCCATATCTGTTCCGACGGCAAACTCTTCAAGGGCGCCAGAGGTCTGCAAATTCACACGGCGCGAAAACACCGCGCTGCTGCAGCGGACTGCTCGTCAAGTCAGGTCCCCATCTCGGGATCTACTATACAATGTTTCACCGATCTCATCCTTTACCACAAATATCATAGGATAGGATAGGGTAGGATAGGATAGGATAGGATAGGATAGGATGGAGGATAGGATAGGATGGAGGATAGGATGGATGATAGGATGGAGGATAGGATAGGATGGAGGATAGGATAGGATAGGACGGCGGATGGAGGATAGGATAGGATAGGATATAGGATAGGACGGAGGATGGAGGATAGGATAGGACGGAGAATGGAGGATAGGATAGGACGGAGGATGGAGGATAGGATAGGACGGAGGATAGAGGATATGGTGTGGTTTAATTAGGTATAGGTGTTAGGTATTTTAAAATTGATAAAAATAATAATTAGAAAGAAAAAATACTTTGACGTGTTAGTAAACTAGTATATACTAGTTTTTGGCCGTGGTTTCGTTCGCCGCCCCGCGCCGTCCCGCGCCGCCCCGCATCGACTCGCGCCGTCCCGCGCCTTTCCGCGCCTTTCCGCGCCTTTCCGCACCGCTCCGCGCCGTCCCGCGCCGCTCCGCGCCGCCCCGCGCCGCTCCGCGCCGCACCGCGCCGTCCCGCGCGGGTTTAGTAGAAGATTGCTGGTAGTTATATCCTGTAGTTTAGGATGTTAGAAGAATATTAGTGAAAGAATTAGCCCGAGGAGATTAATACTTTTCGAGAAAAAAACAATTGAAAATTTGAACAGGTCACTGCTACTTTGCGGAAAAACTAAATTCACCGCCTCGACATAACCTGTTAGTATGGCTATTCTCTAGAGTGTTTTTATAAGCCGGAGGCGCGGAGGGAGTGCAGCTCCCGTCCGCTGTAACAAAGCGCAGGCGCCCGTGTGAGCCGTAGCGGCTGAGGCTGGTCGCCGTAGGCGACCAAAAAGCCGAAGCTCCGGAGACGAGCATGGGTGTCTGCGCTTTGTTACGCAAGGACGGAGGGGCTGCACTTCCCGCAGCGCCGGAGAAGAGGCAATCTTAATTTTTTTTGTATTTTCTTTTTTGTGTAGTAAACTGATAAGTGCCGAAAAGTGCATAATTATATCTCCAATGAAGGGGGGGGGGGGGGAGTATTCAGGAGATACTTATCCCCCCCTCCCTTAGCATAGCACCCCCTCCCTTTTATCCCCTGTATCCCCTCACTGAGTCATATTACATTTTTGCCTCCCCCACTTACCCCCTTCCCCTTCCGCGGGGGGGGGGGGGGGGGGACGGGGACGTTTGTGAGTATGTGTGTATGCGCCAAGTTTTAGCATGTAGGTTTGTCGTACATTGAGCAATCCACTATCTCTGTACAGTGCTGCAGTTGGGTACCTGAATGGCTTACGAAGCATTACTTTTAGGACCGGTCACTGTGCTCTTTCAATTAGAAGCATTACTGACTTCCCTGCGCCTCCCCATGCCAAAATTCCATAGTAAAATTATGTGCCTTTAATTGGATTACCGCTTGTGGTTGTCCTCTAGCAGTTATCGAAAAGGTAACATATTTTGTTTCTGTGCAGTTTATAGACAGTACCTATGTTATTTTGTAACCAGGTAAGGACAGTGTTTAACCCGACTTGAGCCCTTTTATTATACTAATTTCTTCCCAGGACGGTCCTTTGAAAAGGATGACAGTATCATCTGCAAATGTCACGGTGACACCGTGGTCCAGTTTAGTTCTACAAAGTCCTAAGCCTAAGCCTACGCCTTCGCCTACGCCGTCTGTCTGTCTGTCTGTCTGTCCGTCCGTCCGTCTGTCTGTCTGTCGGTCCGAGGGCTGTATCTCTTGAACCGTAATAGGTAACCTGCTGCAATTTTCACAGTATATGTGTATTTATGGCCGATATAAACACGAATAATTCGGTCGACTACGACATACTCCTTGCCATCCTTAACTCACTTAATTTCTCACAGTCAGTAGTAGAATGGTTCTCATCTTACCTTCGTGGCCGTCGTCAGCGAGTCCGGCTTGACAATTCTGTCTCGGACTGGTGCGACATCACAGCCGGTGTGCCACAAGGCGGCGTGCTTTCACCTTTACTATTTTCAGTTTTCATCAATACCGTAGTGGTGTTGCTTCTCTCGCGCTACCATCTTTATGCAGACGATCTCCAACTATATCGACATTACAAGTCCGAGAACGTCGATGAGGCTGTAGCATTTATGAATATCGACCTGGACACCGTGTTGAATTGGGCAGCTCGATTTGGTCTCTTAGTAAATCCGAGTAAATCGCAGGCCATCATCATCGGCACCACTAAACAGCTTGCTAAGCTTAACCATAATTCGTTGCCAGCAGTTATATTTAATGGTGTACCTATCCCTTACTGCACTAAGGTAAAAAATCTGGGTTTGTGGATTGACGAGACCCTATCATGGCAAGCGCATGTCGAAGAGGTAGGCCGAAAGATGTTCGCTAGTTTCCACTCTCTGAGACGCCTCAAGAATTTCCTGCCCATCAAAACCAAGATTACGTTAGCAAAATCTCTTCTACTACCAATCCTTGACTATGCTGACATTGCTTACCTTGATCTAAACGAGATCCTTCTCAATAAATTAGAACGACTTCTCAACTTATGCATCCGATACATCTTTGGGTTGCGTAAGTATGACCACATTTCTGAATATCGCGCTCGTCTTAATTGGCTGGATATCCGTAGGCGTAGGAATGCTCATGTCTTATCCCTTCTCTTCTGTACGTTAAATAATCCTGGTGCCCCCCAGTACTTGAGTGAGCGGTTTGAATTTCTTTGTTCGCACGGCCGACCACTGAGATCGACCGACTCCCTTGTGCTGGCCTTCCCCTCTCATACCACCACTTCTTATTCAAACTCCTTCACTGTTAATGCTGTTCGTATGTGGAATGAACTACCCATCGACGTTCGTATGTCCCCTTCTCCTTTTGTTTTCAAAAAAAGACTTATGTCAAACTTCCTAAAGTAGCTTATTATTCCCCTACTACCTGTCCTTATATTGCTCTTGAGTCCGTGTACACTTATAAAATGTATATATCTATTATATATATATATATATTTAGTATATGTAAATTTTTTCTTTATTTTTTTTGTAATTAGATTTAAGCACTTGTTCCATGTCTCTTTCTTCCTGCCACTCCATAACCACTCTGTAAATAATAAGGCGTACTGTAAGAGAACCCTATATTTAGAGTTAAGTATTTGCCTGTTGTACAATTTTTGAGTGCAATAAAGATATTTGATATTTGATTTGATTTGAATAATAATAATAAGAAAAAGTAAAAAATTCACGGGGGTTTACCACCATCCACCATAGAAGAAACCAAAAAGTGTATGCGCGCGCGCCATCTACCGAATAGAGTGTGAAACATTTTAACTAATTATGACATTTAACTAATATGAAGCATTTCATTACACGCCATAGATGGCGTGAGTGGCGCTAACCATGACATGGCGATACGGAACCCTCGGGGTGCGAGTTCAACTGGCACTTGGCCGTTTTTTTTTATTTATTTATGTAATATTACTAAAAAGAATGAAATAAAAAAGAGTTTAAAAAACTGTAACCCGACTATGGAAAAAAGTAACTAACTAAAAAGTAAGAAACAAGTTATTTAGATGCCATGTCAGTGCTTCCCTCCGGGCGTTGCTATCATCGTCTTATTGAGTAAGAGCAGCCTTTTGATTTTCCTGTTTATTTAGTTTTATTGAAGTCTTCTGGCACTTTCACATTAATAACGTTATAATTAAATTGAAATGCCGTAGTCGTGCGTTGTCAGCTATTAAAAAAATTTATCTACTTAACTTTAAATATACGAAAATACTTTTCTTTAGGTTTCCGTATCCCGTACGAAATTATATTTAATATTATATTTAAGGGGCCGCACGTCCCTGGTCAGAACTCAGTTCTGGCTCCCTGATTTGTCCGTGCCAAATGCCACCATTTCGCACTCACTAGCCAATCAAAATAATCTCCTGCCTTAGTTTGAGATTGCCTGCCGACCGCGGCGGTTCGTCCCGCGAACTCGACGCCGCCGCCGCCGTGGCGCGGCGGGGCGCGCGCGTCGCCACGCCGGACGTAGATAGTAAATCCTCGTGGCTTGCACTCGCGAACTTCTTTGCTTGGTGCAATACTGATGTTCTCTCTCAGGGTTACCAGTTATTATTTGGCGATACCTACCACTAACTTGCTTTGCTAACCACAATGGAATCACTATAATTATAAAGAGTTTTAGTAAATTTTGAAGTAAACTTAAGTTTACTAAATATAGAACATATACCACACATGGTGGTTGGTAGTGGAGTGATTTATTAATTTATTGACATATTTAATTACACATAGCTATGTATGTAGGTACAAACCCACACCCATGGTACACACATATAATTGTATTTTGCACAAATACACATAAAAGAAAAGAAAGATGTCTTTGAAAATTAGTTCATAGTACGCTAAGGGGAGGTTCTGTATCGGAAATAGATCACTTTTGAAGAACAAAGAATATTTTTTTTTACAATTTTTATTTTTTTTTATGTAAAATGTAAAAAAAAAATTTTCTTAATCGTTTCAGTTTCATGCCAGGAACAAAAAAGTCTTCCAACACATAGATATTTCCTTCAGAAATTGTGAAAAGCCACAATTTTAGTTTTATTAGTATGGAATAGAAAGAATTTGATTTTTTTTACCAACTTACACGTGTTACATCATAATGGTAATGTATTGGTAATATAATGGTAATGTAATGAAGACTTTTTAGTTACTGCTATGAAACTGAATCGATTAGGCTATAAAAATCAACCACCTATTTTTTTATTTAAATACATAAAAAATATTTTACATAAAAAAAAGCCCAAGGTCCAAAAAAATTTATATAGGTTTTACTCCCTATATGATACAGAACCCCCCCTTAGCGTACTATGAACAAATTATCAAAATACCAATAAAAATAAAATGTAATCCGCCTGGGCATAGTTTAAACAGACTAGTTAACCGTCTTCATACAAGTGCGCCGATTTCGCACTCACACAAGCGCGCGCCAGCGCACGCTGTCCGTACACAACCACTACTTACATTCTCACTTCCCTCGCTTGTAGTCCGTGATGGCCGCCCCGCACAATTTTTTTTTGTTTTGTTATTTTTTACCGTGTGGGGCCGGTACTTACAAAGAATAGGCCCCGTGCATCTCGCATGTATGCATGTTGTAAAAGGCGACTAAGAGATAAGAACAAGATGCCGTGCTAAAGGGCGACAGGACCGCCACCTCTCACCTTGGCACGGTACTTTCGTCGAGTCATGCAGCAGGTGGGTCTTTGTGCCTTACTTGCTGCTTGATCGATTAAATCTTGTTCGAATGCTTTGCGAAACGTGGTGGTCGGTGTTGTGCTGTAATTTACCAGAGTTCTTGCAGAACAACACCGATTACTCTGCTTACCCCGATTGTCGGGTTTCAGCGTGTGTGATATGTATGTATATTTTTTTATGGAAACTGACTCGATTGACTTTTTCTCTCTCTCTCTCCCTCTCTCCCTCTGTCTCTCTCTCTCTCCCTCTCTTTCTATCTCTCTCTGTCTATGTCACTCTTTCTATCTCACTCTTTGTATCTCACTCTTTCTATCTATCTCACTCTTTCTATCTCACTCCTTCTATCTCTCTCTTTTTCTATCTCACTCTCTTTCTATCTCTCTCTCTCTCTTTATACCTCTCTTTTTATATCTCTTTCTATCTCTCTATCTTTCTATCTCTCTCTTTCTATCTCCCTTCCAGACGTCCAGGGACGTTGGGTTTCGATCGTTCATAGAGTCCAAGGCGAAACTAGCGTCTCGAAAATTAGAGATCCTTTACCGATGTCGGCGATTTTTCACGCCGGCCCAACTGCTTACACTCTACAAAGCACAAGTAAGACCGGTGATGGAATATTGCAGTCATCTTTGGGAGGGTCCCCCTGAGTACCTTCTTTCAGCCTTGGATTCTATTCAGCGACGAGCCATTCGCCTGATTGGTGACTCTGTACTCACAAAGGACCTTCAACCTCTAAAGTTCAGTAGCAATAAAAAAAAATTATAATAATAATGAGCTCACTACCTGTTAGTGTTGTGAGTTGTGGTACGGCGCACTACAATGTTAGTGTTGTGAGTTGTGTGTGACATCCCTGGTGGCTTGGAGCAGCGTAGATAGTTATTTTAAAAAAAATAAGTTCAAAAACTAAAACCCGACTACTGAAAAATCACGCTCTAAAAAGTATGAAACAAGAAAATGTTCTCATCTGAAATTGTTATGTACAAACTATTCAATATTTTATCGTCTATTAAATAAACAACTTACACGTAATATATTTTAATGTATTTAATAAATATTCATAGTGTAGTTCAGAGGATAGCCGTGGTCGTATGCCACTTTGCCCTATAGGGTAGGTGGCATACGACCACGGCTATCCTCTGAACAACACTATGAATATTTATTAAATACATTAAAATATATTACGTGTAAGTTGTTTATTTAATAGACGATAAAATATTGAATAGTTTGTACATAACAATTTCAGATGAGAACATTTTCTTGTTTCATACTTTTTAGAGCGTGATTTTTCAGTAGTCGGGTTTTAGTTTTTGAACTTATTTTTTATTTTAATTATTTTGGGGATATAACTTCGTGATAAAGTATTTGCAGATCCGTTTTACATGTTTTGTTTGTTTAGGTTTTACTGTTTTATAATTTTAACATGTGTACCATAGTCCATAAGGGCAAGCTGGGTTCAGGTAAACGATAAACCGACTCGAAGAAAGTAAGTAACAAAGGGCGAGGCCGAAGGCCGAGCTGCGTTCAGGAAGACGACAAACTTTCTCGAAGAAAGTAAGCAACTATGGGCGAGGCCGAAGGCCGAGCAGCGCTCAGGAAGAGGATGAACCATCTTTAAGAAAGTAAGTAACTGAGGGCCAGGCCGAAGGCCGAGCTGCGTTCGGGAAGACTATAAACCTTCTCGAAGAAAGTAAGTAACAAAGGGCGAGGTCGAAGGCCGAGCTGCGTTCAGGAAGACGATAAACTTTCCCGAAGACAGTAAGTAACTATGGGCGAGGCCGAAGGCCGAGCTGCGTTCAGGAAGAGCATAAACCATCTTTAAGAAAGTAAGTAACTGAGGGCCAGGCCGAAGGCCGAGCTGCGTTCGGGAAGACTATAAACCTTCTCGAAGAAAGTAAGTAACAAAGGGCGAGGTCGAAGGCCGAGCTGCGTTCAGGAAGACGATAAACTTTCCCGAAGACAGTAAGTAACTATGGGCGAGGCCGAAGGCCGAGCTGCGTTCAGGAAGAGGATAAACCATCTTTAAGAAAGTAAGTAACTGAGGGCGAGGCCGAAGGCCGAGCTGCGTTCGGGAAGACTATAAACCTTCTCGAAGAAAGTAAGTAACAAAGGGCGAGGCCGAAGGCCGAGCTCAGTTCAGGAAGACGATAAACTTTTTCGAAGACAGTAAGTAACTATGGGCGAGGCCGAAGGCCGAGCTGCGTTCAGGAAGAGGATAAACCATCTTTAAGAAAGTAAGTAACTGAGGGCGAGGCCGAAGGCCGAGCTGCGTTCGGGAAGACTATAAACCTTCTCGAAGAAAGTAAGTAACAAAGGGCGAGGCCGAAGGCCGAGCTCAGTTCAGGAAGACGATAAACTTTTTCGAAGACAGTAAGTAACTATGGGCGAGGCCGAAGGCCGAGCTGCGTTCAGGAAGAGGATAAACCATCTTTAAGAAAGTAAGTAACTGAGGGCGAGGCCGAAGGCCGAGCTTCGAAGACAGTAAGTAACTATGGGCGAGGCCGAAGGCCGAGCTGCGTTCAGGAAGAGGATAAACCATCTTTAAGAAAGTAAGTAACTGAGGGCGAGGCCGAAGGCCGAGCTGCGTTCGGGAAGACTATAAACCTTCTCGAAGAAAGTAAGTAACAAAGGGCGAGGCCGAAGGCCGAGCTCAGTTCAGGAAGACGATAAACTTTTTCGAAGACAGTAAGTAACTATGGGCGAGGCCGAAGGCCGAGCTGCGTTCAGGAAGAGGATAAACCATCTTTAAGAAAGTAAGTAACTGAGGGCGAGGCCGAAGGCCGAGCTGCGTTCGGGAAGACTATAAACCTTCTCGAAGAAAGTAAGTAACAAAGGGCGAGGCCGAAGGCCGAGCTCAGTTCAGGAAGACGATAAACTTTTTCGAAGACAGTAAGTTACTATGGGCGAGGCCGAAGGCCGAGCTGCGTTCAGGAAGAGGATAAACCATCTTTAAGAAAGTAAGTAACTGAGGGCGAGGCCGAAGGCCGAGCTGCGTTCGGGAAGACTATAAACCTTCTCGAAGAAAGTAAGTAACAAAGGGCGAGGCCGAAGGCCGAGCTGCGTTCAGGAAGATGATAAACTATCTCGAAGACAGTAAGTATATGGGAGAGGCCGAAGGCCGAGCTGCGTTCATGAAGAGGATAAACCATCTTTAAGAAAGTAATTAAAAAAGGGCGAGGCCGAAGACCGAGCTGCATTCGGGAAGACTATAAACCTTCTCGTAAACAGTAAGTAACTAAGGGAGAGGCCGAAGGCCGAGCTGCGTTCGGGAAGACTATAAACCTTCTCGTAGACAGTAAGTAACTATGGGCGAGGCCGAAGGGCGCGATGCGTTCAGGAAGAGGATAATCCTTTTCGAAATAAGTAGCTAAGAAGTTACTTTCTTCGAGATGATTATGGTCTTCCTGAACGCAGCTCGATCTTCTGACTCGCCCTCTGCTACTTACTTTCTTCGAAAAGGTTATCCTCTTCCTGAACGCAGCTCGGCCTTCGGCCTCGCCCTTTGTTGCTTACTTTCTTAAAGATTGTTTATCCTCTTCTTGAACGCAGCTCGGCCTTCGGCCTCGCCCATAGTTACTTACTGTCTTCAAAAAAGTTTATCCTCTTCCTGAACGCAGCTCGGCCTTCGGCCTCGCCTGTTGTTACTTACTTTCTTCGAGAATGTTTAGGTTCCCGAACGCAGCTCGGCCTTCGGCCTCGCCCTTGGTTACTTACTTTCTTAAAGATGGTTTATCCTCTTCCTGAACGCAGATCGGCCTTCGGCCTCGCCCATAGTTACTTACTGTCTTCGAGAAAGTTTATCGTCTTCCTGAACGCAGCTCGGCCCTCGGCCTCGCCCTTTATTACTTACTTTCTTCGAGAAGGTTTATAGTCTTCCCGAACGAAGCTCGGCCTTCGGCCTCGCCCTCAGTTACTAACTGTCTTTAAGAAGGTTTATCTTCTTCCCGAACGCAGCTCGGCCTTCTGCCTCGCCCTTAGGTACTTATTTTCTTTGAGTAGGTTTATCGTCTTCCTGAACGCAACTCATTTACAAACTTTCGCGTTTATAATATTAAGATGGTTTTAAGTAGGATGTATTTGGGTAGGTTTGGAATGAGGCCGAGTACCGTGTGGGGTGGATACTTAAAAAGAATATCCCCACTGCATCTCTCCCCATGCATGTCGTAAAAGGCGACTAAGGGATAAGGACAAGATGCCGTGCTAAAGGGCGACAGGCTCGCCACCTCTCACCTTGGCACGGTACTTCCACCGAGTCATGCAGTAGGTGGGTCTTCGTGCCATACTTGCTGCTTGATCGATTTAATCTTGTTCGAATCCTTTGCGAAACGTGGTGGTCGGTGTTGTGCTGTAATTGACAAGAGTTCTTGCAGCACAACACCGATTACTCTGCTTACCCCGATTGTCGGGATTCAGCGTGTGTGATATATACATATCACACACGCTGAAAAAATATATTCGTATATATGTATGGAATGAGGCCTGATTTTATTTTATTTAGAAATTATTCCCAATTATCGGGTGCATGCAAGCAAATCCGAAAGCAATAGCTAACAATATATATATTTTTGAAATGTGCTAATTAAGCCCTTTCATTTGATACCCAACACGGCATCATTAAAAAAAAAAAATTTTTTTTATCATGACTTTTTGTCATCTAGAGGGCGCCATAGTCAATTTTGTGTGACGTCACATAGCCTATAACCAGCGGACGATCAAGACGCTTTCAACGATACCTCATTTGTCAAATTTTGATAAGTAGTTTAGAAGTTATGAGGGAACAGATGAACATACATACATACATACATACATACATACATACATACATACATACCGGTCAAACACATAACCCTCCTTTTGCTTCGCCGTAGTCGGGTAAAAATGGGCTCCAGTTGCCCTACTCGTTTACTGTGGCCAGGGTAATGGCGCTTCCTGCATAGTACACCCCTGGCTATGAGAATAATCACACTCGCATGTATATAAGGTGTTTCGCTGACCATGTCATTAACTTCGGGAGGGTTACATACACACTCAAATAAACACTTTACGTAAAAAAAAACATATGTTTATAGGACCATTTTTTCTCCTAAGATCTCCGAACAAAACATTTTAATCAAATAGCCCTAAAAACGAATCATGCTTAGACCCTTCTTGCCAAACACGAAACGTAGGTACTTACCTAGTGCGCGCGACGTCGGCAGGCGGTGCGGCACAAAGGCTTTCTTTTGACGAAAGCCGCCTCCGAAGCGCTCGCTCGCCACGCCGCCGACGCGCTTGCATTGCATGCGCCCGCTCCGCGCGCATGTGTCGCGCGCGGGCGGAGCGGCGCGCGGTGCGTCGCGTCCGTCTCAGTGTCTTAGCGGCGGTCCGCGAGAGAGCACATTATTTCGCAATTTCAAAATGCCGCCGCGCCGCCGCGCCGTATCGATTCACCGACGCGCGACGCGGATATGGTGATGTTACCGAGACTCCAACTCCAATTGGAACTTAGCTGCTGCTGTGTTGATGTATGAGCAGCTAGACGGTGTGCGTGTATGTGGACGCACCATCTTGGGAGCGGAGCAACGGTTCCGAGATTGGGGCGTCTTTATGCCTCGACTTGATAACGGAAGACAACTACTACTGGTGCGCATAGAAGAAGAACACGTACCTACATACACACTATCCTCTCACACAACAAACAGCTGTTCTGTGTTTCAACACGGTCATTGACCCCGTACAATGCGACTTTCCTACTGTTACACACAGATCTAGTGACCTTGTGAGTTGTGACTTACTTACAACAAACAGCTGTTCTGTGTTTCAACACGGTCATTGACCCCGTACAATGCGACTTACCTACTGTTACACACAGATCTAGTGACCTTGTGAGTTGTGACTTACCTACAACAAACAGCTGTTTGAACATAGTACGGTCATTGATCCCGTCCGTACACTGCAAGTTACCTACTGCTAATGGTACACAGGTTGATCTGATAATATTTAGGTAACAAACATGTTTTGTTAAATTTCTCGAAAAGTAATGCTAAAAACATTTTTTTTTTGCGTAACCTGTTTATTTGAGTGTCTATGTAACCCTCCCGAAGTTAATGACATGGTCATCGTAACACCCTATATAGCCATATTGAAATTCGGTGACAAGAGACATAGGTACACGAAACATTAATTTTTAGGGTCCCGTCGCAAAATTGCGAAAAAGGGACCCTTATGACATCGCTTTGGTTTCTGTCCGTCTGTCTGTCAGTCCGTCCGTCGCGGGACTTCAACATACATACTTTGTAATACCTGTATATTGTATATTTTTTTTACATTAACGTCGAAAATTGCTCTTTTTCAATACTCATTAGTTTTCGTCAATATTAAAACACTACTTTATTGTAAATTACTACTAAGTAACATATACACATTGTGGTATACGTAAGCAGTGATATTATTTATTGATATGATAATGGTTTTTATTTATGTTATTCTGCATGAGTGATTGAGCCATAGGGGCCAGATCACACGCTCCGACCAGTCAATACCACACGTATAACACTAATTAAACATAATGTACGTACATACACTATCATTTTACATAAATATATTTCTTTATGGGAACTGACACGGTTGGCTACGTCACTTACTACATCCGTGATGTCAGCCCATAACACCTTGGGGTACTAGGTGCCATGTCAGTGCTTCCCTTCGGTTGCGCCGGCTACACTGAACTGGACTAAAAATACGAACTATTTAAATAGCCGTTTCAACGAATCTTTCATTCAGTGAGGTTGTACCAACCCAGACGGGTTAAACCGTACCACCTAGTAAGGTAAGAAGGGAAGGGATCTACTGTTTTACGTGGAATCCGAACCACGGTTAGCGTCCAAGGGTCGAGCTGTCACCCAGCCATCCACTGACCGGGCCCAGGCTTATTAATGATACGGACGACAGTCGACCGACCGCCCCACTGAGCTACCAAGGCTGACAAAATTATGTAGATTACAACAAATCAGGAGTGGGTATAGTACATATTTTAGAGATTTTAAAGTACTAATTGCAAAGATTTTACAATAAAATACCGGAAGAAATGGGAAAACTAGGATGCGAAATAAAATACATATTATGTAATGCAAAATTATGCCAAATGAAAATTAAAGAAAGTTAATATTTCTTATATCAAAATTTGCTATATCAAGTGTATATTATATATACCAAGTGAAGACTACATGAAGTGAAAATTATATGAAATTATGAAGTTGGAATAATATCATACATTATCCTGTAGAGATAGAGGTTGATAGTGGAGGCTAGAGGAGCTTACAATAGTCCCACTGCATCTCTCCCCGTGCATGTCGTAAAAGGCGACTAAGGGATAAGCGGCCTGCAGACACCCCGGTCGTCTTGTGGCTTTCATGGAAGACATAGGCTGGCTGGGGTAGCTGGAGACTGCGGGGTTTTGCACGAAGGTCCCCAACCAAGCGGGATTGGTTTGCAGGCCTAGAGCCAACCCCAAACCAAAACAACAACAACAATATCATACATTTTTAAAACATCGATCGACAAGAATTTTATCGACAATTCCTGAGATAACAATAATCCGGATCTCCGGACAACCAGAGGCTAAACATCCTTCCCGCAATTGGGCTTAAGATTCATTTTTTAGTCGTCATATGTTTTATTTTGTCATGTTCCGCCAACACATCTCCTAAAATCATTCAAAATAGTTAGCTTACTTAAAGATGGATTTAATACGCAACAGGCGAGTGTAAGATGTTTTAAAAAAAATACACCGAATCGCGACTTAGATAATACTTACTTTTACAGGGAACCTTGTAAATTGTAACTGCCGATTGGATTTTTTTAATGTTATCGTGATTGGGCAAGCTTCTTCTTGCGATATACATACTCGCGTGCGCCGCGCGAGTTTCTACAGTCGATTGGCTTAAACCGCGGGAAAATGTCGTCCGTCGAACGTCGTCGCGCACGTCTCAGAGAATTGATGCGTTTAGCTTGCGCGGAATTAGCGCAGCAAACGCTGAAAAAGTTCAATCGCAAGAAGAGAACGAAATGGGTTCGTAGGTGGATTGAACGAAGAGATAAATATGGAGCTTCCAATACTCTAATGAAAGAATTAGCAGCCGAAGAACCAGTAGATTACAAAAATATTCTACGCATAACCAAAGATAAGTTTGAGGAATTACTTGAACTAATAAGTCCAGAAATAAAAAAACAAGACACAGTTATGAGAAACGCCATTACATGCAGAACTAAATTGGAGATAACTCTCAACTATATTGGGAGTGGCAGTAGCCTCAAACAAATGCGTGTCGTGCGCACGCACGCACGACACGACGACACGTCACGACGGGAGCGGCACGGTGCGCGAATGGCGACTAGCAGCGAGTGCCTTGTCCCACGACTCGCGCGTAGGTTTCATTAGCGGCGAGTAGCGCACTCGCCGCGAGTATAATTGAACATGTTCAATTCTACTCGCAGCTTTTTTACTCGCAGCGAGTGGATTGTAGTCGCCGCGAGTAGGTTGTCGCACACAGCGATTTCACTCGCTGCGAGCGAACTCGCAGCGAGTACTCGCTGCATGTGACAGGCCCTTATCGAAACACATAACCGTACCGCGCTCGCCAGCTACGAGACCTTTGGGACCTCTAGAGTGCGAATCGAACAGATAATAACTTTCCGCGACCTTAACTATCAACACTTATAGCTGGGTTTGGTTCGTAACGATTCCACACAGCAATGTGTCAAAAAGAAATATTCAGGCCCCGAATGCAAAGAGCTGAAGAATCAAGAAATCTACAGGCAAATCAGAGGGATTCATCGGATTAATTAAACCGATAACCTAGCCACCTCCCAGGCCCCGGACACCTCCAGCTACTATTGTCACACTCCCATTACCTCTCCGTGACAATGGCATCCTTTCTTCCTTTTATCCACACCTAGTCCGCTACTATCCCGTCCCATTTCCACTTCCCTTACCTGCCCCTTTTACGCCAATCCAAGGTTGCCGTGCCGACGGATGCGTGGCTAGAGGCGAGTCTAGTCTCGAGCGTGCCAAATAAAATCCTGGGGTTTGGCGCCCCCAGGCTCTAACCCTGGCAAGCGGGGCTCTGCCAGGGTTGACAGTTTACTTCCCTAGCTACTCGTGGGACGAATAATGGAATTTAACATCACAAATCCTATAAATGACGGCGATGCAGCTCGCCACTCGTCACGTCGCGTTTCACGAGGGGGCGAAAAGTGGGCAACGGAAAGCCGCTTTGCCACATTGAATGTTTGTGGAGGAATGAAAGATAAGGAGGATGAAGTGTATAAGTTGACGAATGCGAGGCAGATTGATGTGCTGGCTGTGAGCGAGACCAAGAGGAAGGGGATGGACAGGTCCACGCACGGTACTTTCACAGCCATGTGGTCTGGTGTACCACAGAATGAAAGGGCTTGCCAAGGTGTAGGAGTTGTCCTCTCTGACCGAATGGCTCAATGCATGATAGATTACGAATGTGTGAGCCCAAGACTCCTATGGGTCCGAATTAAGGTGGGTTTGGTCCGCTTGTACGTCTTGGTAGTGTATGCCCCGGACATGTCCAAGCCCATCAAGGACCGCGACGAGTTCTGGGACAGTGTGAGAGAAATACTTAATGCATGTGAGGGGAATGAGAGAGTGTTAATGATGGGAGACTTTAATGGATGGGTTGGCGGGAAAAGGGATGGCTATGAGTCTGTACTTGGAAAGTTTGGTGACGAACGAAAAAACGAGAATGGTGTTAGTTTGCTCGAGGTGTGCCTGGAAAAGAATCTTTTTGTGACAAACACAATGTTTGACCACAAAAAGATTCATATGTATACTTGTCAGAGACAGGAAGAAAGAAGTATGATAGATTTTGTGATAGTTGACGAAAGATTAAGGAGGCAATGTTGTAGACACAAGGGTTCATCGTGGAGCCAATGTTGGAACAGACCACTTCCTGGTGGTATGCCGAATTAGGGGTCTGTTCAAGCGTTGGCGACACCGAAATCATTATTTCACGATAAACCAGTAGCGCATTTTAGCACGCTACAGCCTCTTGTACGCCGACGATCAAGTGATACTTGCGTCGTCGGTGGGCGAGTTGCAGGACATGGTAACTGTTATGGTTGAAGCATTTAAAAGGAAGGGAATGAAAGTGAATGTAAACAAGACGAAAGTAATGGTACTGGAAAGGAATGAAATAGTGACCGAATGCGACGTAAGGATTGGGAATGAGAGACTGGAGCAAGTGAACGAATTCGTATATCTGGGGAATATGGATAGATAGATAGATAGATAGAAATACTTTATTGCTCCAAAAAACATTTAACATAAACACACAATAAGAAATTTACATGAGGGGCAAAGGGGGACTTATCCCTTACAGTCAACCTTTTTCTCCCAGTCAACCTTTGGATGTTTGAGAGTCGTATGTTGCGAGATATAAGTAGGTAGTAGCAAAAGACTTGAGTGTGGGAATGTAAAATATAATATAAGGAAAATAACTATAATATACTATAATATACAGTATACACTACATATAAGTACATACTAGTTAATTAAACGCATAAATTACTATTTACAGATTAAATTAAATACATATGAATTACAATTTATATAATACATAATACCTAAATATATACATACATACTTGTCCATTCAGAATTAAAGGATTTTTTAGCTTTTGACTTCACACTGACGGAGATAGTGCAACTTTAAGTGTTTTTTGAATAACGGAAGCGACTTGCAGTGCCGTATACAGTGAGGTAGTAGATTCCACAGCCGAGCTGCGTGCACAGAAAAGGAGTTTGTGTAATATCCAGTTTTGTGAGTGGAAATGGCTAAGATATTATCATCACTTGACCGAAGCGTTACACCGTGGGAAGATGCGCGAAAACTGAAAACGCGAAGATAGGTACTCGGGAGCAGAAGGGTTGTTGATACAAGAATAAAGAAGGCCAAGAATGTGGGAATTTCTGCGGAGACGGATTGGGAGCCACTTGAGACGTCTGCGGTATTGTGAAACATGGTCGTACTTACGTAAACCGAAAATGAAGCGTATACACATGTTTTGCAGACGCTCAAGTTTGTCCAGGAGTTCCTCAGTAACGTCCAGGCAACACACATCCGCATAATCAAGGATGGGGAGAAGCAGCGATTGTGCTAGAATTGTCTTTGTGGAGGTCGGAAGAAGGTTCTCCAGCCGCCTCAGGGAGTGCACCGCAGCATAGACTTTTCGACTGACCTCATTGACCTGAGCCTGCCAAGATAGCGTATCATCCATAAGAATTCCCAGGTTTTTGACAATCCTAGTATATGGTATGACAGTACCGTTGTACATAATCTCAGGCAACGAGTCACGATCAATCCTCGATAGTAGTCGAGGACTTCCGGCAATCATAATTCCGGAATATGTTCACGCGGGATGGAAAATGTGAAGGAGATGTAGAAAAGAGAGTGAAAGCCGGCAACCAAGTGAATGGAGCGTTGCACGCTATTATGAGCAGCCAAAGCATGTCAACTAGGGCACGTTTGGCTGTCCATGGTGGAGTGATGACCCCTACACTTATGTACGGGAGTGAAAGTTGGGCATGGCAGAAGAAGCATGAAAGCAGGATTAATGCTGTGGAAATGCGCGCGTTGAGGAGTATGTGTGGAGTTACAATGAAAGATAGATTGAGAAATAGTGTAGTGCGAGAGCGCTGTGGGCTGAAAGAAGATATAGTGACAAGGATTGAGAAAGGGATGCTTCGGTGGTTCGGTCATGTTGGAAGAATGGATGATAGGAGACTAACGGAAGAAATTTATGAAGCAATTATGAGTGGAAGAGTCGGGAAGGGTCGCCCTAGACGCACTTACCTGGACCAGATCGGGCATGTGCTCAAAAAAGGGCAAGTGCGTAGTACCCGTAACCGACGAGCATGCATGAAGAACATTATGGGAGTGGAAGAGGCGGCAGAGGTGTGTCAGGATCGTGGCACGTGGAGATCCGTTGTCTCTGCCTACCCCACCGGGAAACAGGCGTGACGATATGTATGTATGTATGTATGTATGTACCCAGCCAATAACGAACACCAGATCAAAATCATTTCCGGTTATCGATACAGTGTTCAGTGGGGCACACTGTGTTCAGTGATCGCGCGCGCGCCTGGGAAAAGCGATGCGTGCACGACGAAGAAGTACGAACCCACCCCCACCGCTCCTCACGCCGCGCGCGGTGGCGGGGGCGGCGCCGCGCCGCGCGCGCTCCGCTCAATGACCAGCCAATTAGTACAATAATTGGATCACAGATGGCGCGCAGCGCCCCGTTTCACCTAGCCGGTAACCGGCACGAAGGAGAGAGACAGACAGAGCAAATATACTGACTGACGGACGTCTAGCTCGCTCGCACTTACGCATTCACTATGTACGTGATGATTTATAGCAAATTTATACAAATTGGTAATTAGGATTGAGTACTGACCTATCCTATGTCACTCCAAGGATTTTCTAGAACATTTTGGTATATATTTCATTGAGATCCAACGCTTCATTTACGCGCTAGAGAGGTTTTTTGCAATTTTTGTACCTGGAATTAGTAAAAATCTTATAATGTGTCGTAAAACAGAAACAAAAATATATTTATAGCAAAATAACCCCATGGATTCTGCAAAAAATATATTAACAGTTCTCATCTCTGTTGGTGGGTAAACCCAGTCGTCATACATTTTTGTCCATGGTCCTTTGTCAATAACTTTTTTTTATGGGAAGCGCGACATATGGCGCACGTTAGACTAACGCGTAAGTGTAGTCTGATGGCGCCCACGGGCATTCGGATATTTACGGGGCTGCGAATACGATGTCAGCCGCACCTTCACATTATGTTTGAAGGACCCCAGACTGAACATAGGAGCAAAGGATGCAGGTGGGAGTACTTTTCAGAATATTTCCTTTAAAGTAGGTATTCCGAAAAAACATTTTTTTGCATAAATTGCTAAATTTTGTATTAATTGTGCACTTTTTCGGTGTATAAATTTTTTTTTGTGTTCTATATCACACATAATATATATTACACCATGATAAGAAAGCATGGGCGGCGACGACGCGACGGTCGGATTCACCTTGTTTATTAAAATAACAGCGAGTGATTTATGTGCACCGCAACATATACTGCGCGAGCGTGGATAGACGGAGGCGACGACGCGGACGCGGACGGAGCGGACGGACGTCGGCATCCCGTCATCCCCGTGCCGTCTTCTTGGTTGCGATTAAACTGAAGGCGAAATTCGAATTAGCAAACGTAAGCTCAATGGCTGAATGGGATATGCTTTGCTTTTCAATCCAGTTACGCGGGTTCGAATCTCACTTTTGCGAATTCTTTTTCTTTTGTTTTTTATTGTTTATTATGTATTATTAGCAAATTAAAAATAGGTTTGGGTTCTTTTTACAGCCACATAAAAACAAAATTTTCGATAGTACTTTTTTGAGTATTGTTAGGGCAAAAAAAAAATTTTATTTACATTTTTTTTTTTATAAACCACACGAAAAGTTTTTTTTTTTTGGAGTACTTCCACACAAAAACTTAATTTTCGGGAATAGTTCAGCGTAAGTAACCCCAGCCGACCACGTTCGCGTACGGCAATGAAATCAAACATAAAAAGCGCGAAATGTTCCCATAGTAAAGATTCCATATATGCATCGGTGTAAGCAGAGTAATCGGTGTTGTGCTGCAAGTACACTTGTAAATTACAGCACAACACCGACCACCACGTTTAGCAAAGTATTCGGACAAGGTAACTATCAAGCAGCAAGTAAGGCAAGAAGACCTACCCGCTGCATGACTCGGTGGAAAGACCGTTCCAAGGTGAGAGGTGGCTATCCTGTCGCCCTTTAGCACGGCATCTTGTCCTTATCCCTTAGTCGTCTTTTACGACATGCAAGGGGAGAGATGCAGTGGTACCGGCCCCACACGGTTCAAAATTGTCTACAAACTTTTTGATTGCCCTATACAAAAAAAAATACCTAAACAAGCCAGGATGGTTCACTTTCCACTTACGTTTTCTTGATGATGGAGGGGAAAAAACAAATATTTCTAATTTCTTAATTTGTAAGTCTTCTTTTTATAACAAAACAGCTTTACTCACGGTTGTTCCGATATATGTTGCTCGCTTGGCCATACGCTTGGCCCGAAACGTCGAGCAACATAGCTCGGAACAACCGTGAGTAAAGCTGTTTTGTTATAAAAAAATAATGTCTAGCAACCACGGTAATTTAAAAACCCATGTAAGTCTTCTTGTTACCCATTATTTTTATTTTCAAATTAGTGTGCGAAACAATGTATAAGAGCGACTTGTCGTGTGCAATGTGTCAAATTTGCGGATATGTCCGGCCGGAAGACACCCGCTCTGGTCGGCCTCTGCCAACAGACTGACTGAACTACCGTAGCAGCTAGTAATATAAACCGATTTTAGCATGCGGCGATACGGGTCAATATTGCTAAGCACGCTTTCTACTGCACAAATGAGAGCGCTTAAAATTTGATTTTTTCCCCAGTTTTCCTTAAATTTATCGGAAAGTAAATGCTTTATCGAAAAACTACAAGATACGATTTCTAGTAGATTAATATATCTTTCCAATGATGTAAAAAAAATTGACAGTTCTCGCTCAAAATTCTGAGATCTCGCAATTAAAAGATTTTTGGGTAAAGCAGTCTTTGCTATTTTTTTTCTGTGTTTCTAGAAAATTTTTGAAAATTCTGTTGGATACGATTTTTGTAATGTACCCTTCTCTATACAGATGATTTTTTTTATGCTTCGCATATGTCCGGTTACTTCAATTCTCGCGATGAAAAATTGGTCGATTTTGATTTCAATAAAAAAAAAGTAGCGGCTTACGGCCGCTTAAGCCTACGCCGTATGTCTGTCTGTCCGTCCGTCTGTCCGTCCTACTGCTGTATCTTTGGAACCGTAATATGTGGCCAGTTGAAATTTTCGCAGAATATGTGATAATTACCTACTACTACTGAGTAACTCTAATGAATAAATTAAAGGTTATAGGATTATATTATTGCGGCCGATTGCTGTTTGTTGTATGAGTCGAGGCAAAATATTATCCTTACCTCCCTCCCTCATTCTCTCTTCCCCTCCCTCACTCCCTCCCTCCCTCACTCCCTCTCTTCCCCTGCCTCAGCATGATGATCGAAAAATTAATAACGAGATGCCGTCAATCGAGCATAAATTTTTTAATAGCTGACAACGCACGACTACGGCATTTTTTCTTAAGGGGCCGCACGTCCCTGGTCAGAACTCAGTTCTGGCTCCGTGATTTGTCCGTGCCAAATGCCACCATATCGCACTCACTAGCCAATCAACATAATGCCCTGCCTTAGTTTGATTGCCTGCCGACCGCGGCGGTTCGTCCCGCGAACTTGACGCCGCGGCCGCCGTGGCGCGGCGGAGCGCGCGCGTCGCCACGCCGCCGGGCGTAGATAGTAAATCCTCGTGGCAGGTGCGTGAAGCTGGCCGCGCCAACACACGCACACTTTTTCTTGCCTAGTCTAAAAAACTGTGCGAAAAATGTGCTTTTTAGATAACCTAAATAAAAAAAATGTGCGTGTTTGTGTTAGGCGCAGAGCGAAGTTGAAAAGTGGCGGGCTAACTTCACGCTAGCTCCGCCAACACACGCACACTTTTTCTTGCCTAGTCTAAAAAACTGTGCGAAAAATGTGCTTTTTAGATAACCTAAATAAAAAAAATGTGCGTGTTTGTGTTAGGCGCAGAGCGAAGTTGAAAAGTGGCGGGCTAACTTCACGCTAGCTCCGCCAACACACGCACACTTTTTCTTGCCTAGTCTAAAAAACTGTGCGAAAAATGTGCTTTTTAGATTACCTAAATTTAAAAAATGTGCGTGTTTATCTTAGGCGCAGAGCGAAGTTGAAAAGTGGCGGTAAAGTAAGTTGACATGACATGGACTTTCATTTTTACCTAAGTCCGATTTCACCGGTCTAGGTATAAAACTCGTACGAGTGACACGTAAAACACGTATAAGGCGGAATAGAAGAGGTACCTACCCTTGGTACCTACTTACTGTATCGGTGTATATCAAGAGCGCGGTACTACAGCATCAAAATGCGCATACCGCGCGGCTCTGATTGAATAGCGAAGCGTTCGCTTGTTTTATTCTGTAGTATTTGTTCAAAGTATCTATGTTAAACCAATTTACATTACACAAATATCCAAATCTGTCAAAAGAAGTAAAATTTTATCTTACATCATCTGCAATTAGTATAAACTCAAAATAATGTTTTAGAAAGCTGCAATTTCGAAACATTTCGAAGAGAGCATTTCGGAGTATTTAGGGAGCATTTAGTAGTAAGTTGGTGATTTTTTTTTCACATATTAATTGACATAAATAAAAATAAAAATCTGTCACCAACTTTTAAATATGGTCAACTTTTAGACAGGATTTTTTAATATATATATTTTTGAAAGTAGTACCGCAGTCTTAATAGTTTGTCTCGTAGTATAGTACTCTTGCAAAATAACAGCGCAACATCGACCACCACGTTTAGCAAATAATTATTCGGACAAGATAACTACATCAAGCAGCAAGTAAGGCATGAAGACCCACCTGCTGCATGACTCGGTGGAAGGACCGTGACAAAGTGAGAGGTGGCTTGCCTGTCGCCCTTTAGCACGGCATCGTGTCCCTATCCTAGTCGCCTTTTACGACATGCACGGGGAGAGATGCAGTGGGGCTATTCTTATTAAGTACCGGCCCACACGCACGGTACCGTAAAAGTCTTGTCTTATTTAATGTTATATATAAGTACACGTCTCATATCCATTTGTCAGTACCTACCTAAGTATGTAGGTACCTACATATGTAACAAATTTATAAATTTATAGGTGACCGGTAGTGGAGCTAAAATGTATAACCAAATATGGTAATAAATAATAGGTACATGAGTTATTTATTTTTAGATAGGTATCTACAGCAATGTATTACCCGTTGGAATTCCAAGAAATGCGCTTCCTCCGCCCCGCCCCGCACCGCACTTCACCGCGGGCGGTCTCGCTCGCCAGTCTCGCCTCGTTAGTACCGTTATCGGGGTATTTTTGTGGCTAGGTAATATGGCTGGAGAAGGGCGGAGGGTTGAGGGGAAGAGATTCAAAATGAATGTCGTCATCATCATCACTCACACAGCTGGCTGACCGACAACCAACATCTTGTGTGTTGCCACGATGTAATGTTTACTAAATATAAATAGCTACTCTTAAATATCGGGGTGTTCAATTTATACTCGTTTTTCAACTTAGTCAATACTCTTTTTCTGTTAAAATAGTATACATACCATATTGAACGTTTGATACCTAGCAACTGCATACATACGGGAGACGCAACGCTACTGCGTTTGTATCGGAGCACGGCTAGCCAAAAATCCCTACTACTACGAAAATCGAAATCGCAATTTAATCTTTTATGACGTGACTTGTCTATCTCCGTTACCCATATCGCGCCCTGCGATATAGAGAGAGACAGAGCGAGCAAGGCCAGCGACAGGTTTGTTATCGCTGGCTTGGCTCGGGTATCTGGTAGTAAGAGCCGACCGTCCGACCAATCGGAAGCCTTGCTTGACGGCAACTTGACGGGATCACTACGAATGCCAGTCTGACGGACGATGATGGTGCGGTATATTTGTGAATTTTGAAATTGTTATTTGTAATATTATTTCAAATAGTTTTTTCTGAACGAATATTATTGTTTGAATCCAAAAAAAAAATATTGAAAAATTAAACCAGACTGTTCTAATATTTTTGAAAAGTTGTATTAATAATCAGTGATAGGAATAAGTAGGGCTTATTTACCTAAACTTCGAGGAACAGAGTAAAAGATTGGAGTCTTCCTTAAAACAATATTTTTTTCCGGTTTAATAATATTCATGGTGTTTTAATCTCGCGATTTAAAAAAAGTGGCCGCAATTTTGAACTTTTTAGTTACTGGACCGATTGCTTTCAAAATCGATATCTGGGTGTATGTGTGGGCTCTGAATACGAATCTGTAGTAAAAATTTAAAAAAAGTGGCCGCCATTTTGAACTTTTTAGTTACTGGACCGATTGCTTTCAAAATCGCTATCTGGGTGTATGTGTGGGCTCTGAATACGAATCTGTAGTCAAAATTTAAAAAAAGTGGCCGCCATTTTGAACTTTTTAGTTACTGGAACGATTGCTTTCAAAATCGATATCTGGGTGTCTGTGTGGGCTCTGAATACGAATCCGTTGTCAAAATGTAAAAAAAGTGGCCGCCATTTTGAACTTTTTAGTTACTGGACCGATTGCTTTCAAAATCGATATCTGGGTGTATGTGTGGGCTCTGAATACGAATATGTAGTAAAAATTAAAAAAAAGTAGCCGCCATTTTGAACTTTTTAGTTACTGGACCGATTGCTTTCAAAATCGATATCTGGGTGTCTGTGTGGGCTCTGAATACGAATCCGTTGTCAAAATGTAAAAAAAGTGGCCGCCATTTTGAACTTTTTAGTTACTATGGCGGTTATTATATTATTATTTAAAATGGCGGCCACTTTTTTGCATTTTGACAACGGATTCGTATTCAGAGCCCACACAGACACTCAGATATCAATTTTGAAAGCAATCGGTCCAGTAACTAAAAAGTTCAAAATGGCGGCCACTTTTTTTAAATTTTGACTACAGATTCGTATTCAGAGCCCACACTTACACCCAGATAGCGATATTGAAAGCAATCGGTCTAGTAACTAAAAAGTTCAAAATGGCGGCTACTTTTTTTAAATTTTTACTACAGATTCGTATTTAGAGCCCACACATACACCCAGATATCGATTTTGAAAGCAATCGGTCCAGTAACTAAAAAGTTCAAAATGGCGGCCACTTTTTTTACATTTTGACAACGGATTCGTATTCAGAGCCCACACAGACACCCAGATATCGATTTTGAAAGCAATCGTTCCAGTAACTAAAAAGTTCAAAATGGCGGCCACTTTTTTTAAATTTTGACTACAGATTCGTATTCAGAGCCCACACATACACCCAGATAGCGATTTTGAAAGCAATCGGTCCAGTAACTAAAAAGTTCAAAATGGCGGCCACTTTTATAAAATTTTGACAACGGATTCGTATTCAGAGCCCACACAGACACCCAGATATCGATTTTGAAAGCAATCGGTCCAGGAACTAAAAAGTTCAAAATGGCGGAAACTTTTTTAAATTTTGACAACGGATTCGTGTTCAGAACCTACACAGACACCCAGATATCGATTTTGAAAGCAATCGGTTCAGTAACTAAAAAGTTCAAAATGGCGGTCACTTTTTTTTTATTTTGACAACGTATTCGTATTCAGAGCCCGCACGGACACCCAGATATCGATTTTGAAAGCAATCGGTCCAGTAACTAAAAAGTTCAAAATGGCGGCCACTTTTATAAAATTTTGACAACGGATTCGTATTCAGAGCCCACACAGACACCCAGATATCGATTTTGAAAGCAATCGGTCCAGTAACTAAAAAGTTCAAAATGGCGACCACTTTTTTTAAATTTTGACAACGGATTCGTATTCAGACCCCACACGGACACCCAGATATCGATTTTGAAAGCAATCGGTCCAGTAACTAAAAAGTTCAAAATGGCGGCCATTTTTATAAAATTTTGACAACGGATTCGTATTCAGAGCCCACACAGACACCCAGATATCGATTTTGAAAGCAATCGGTCCAGTAACTAAAAAGTTCAAAATGGCGGCCACTTTTTTTTAATTTTGACAACGGATTCGTATTCAGGGCCCACACAGACACTTTTATTATAAAATAACCGTCGGAGGACCTTGGTTGAAAATTGTAAAATTTAGTAGAACGGACAGACATGCATTTGTTACGGAACCCTACATTCATTTTAAAATAAATGTTAAATTTTGTAGAACGGACAGACATGCATTTGTTACGGAACCCTACATTCATTTTGCAGAACTTATTAGTAGAATGGACAGACATAAACGTGTTACGGAACCCTACTTTTATTATAAAATAACCGTCGGAGGACCTTGGTTGAAAATTGTAAAATTTAGTAGAACGGACAGACATGCATTTGTTACGGAACCCTACATTCATTTTGAAATAAATGTTAAATTTTGTAGAACGGACAGACATGCATTTGTTACGGAACCCTACATTCATTTTGCAGAACTTAGTAGAATGGACAGACATAAACCTGTTACCGAACCCTACTTAACAGTTGCACTCCGGGTGAGCCGGCAGATCCCGTGCCACTCTAACTTAACCCTTAGTGCAATGACTTAAGGTTTCATTTTAAAAATGACGCTGACGCGATGTCGCAATTTCGAGTTATAAATTTTATACCCACCTAAAAAAGTGCCAAGCACCGCTAAAGAAATTTTCACTTAAAAAAAACAAGCAAACAAATAAACAAACAAATATACTTTCGCATTTATGATAAACAACATGATAGCAAACAAATAAACAAACAAATATACTTTCGCATTTATGATAAACAACATCGCATTTATTACAACATCCCCGTATACAATAATTGATTTCAAATTTCTTTTCAGTCGGTCAAATTTGCCTATCATGTGTACGCGCCCGGTATGGCGCGCAGTCGTGCTCCTAACTCGCGGAATTATTGTATTTTTCACGTTTTAAGCGTTGTATTATCATTAAAATGACTTACCTATGAAAGGTTACGCCATCTTTTGTTATTCCTGATGATCTTGAGCTCTTTCGACACGTACTAACTGCACAACTCGCCATTTTGCGTAGTGCACATATACGTGTTCTTTGTCCCCAAGTCACATGTGCACTGACGTTCGATCCCGCAGACTATTATATTGTAAGAGCATAATGCACTAAGACGCGGCTAATTTTCCCATATAATAGCGCTCGACGGTTGCCACTCCCGTATGTATGCTTGGTGCCTAGCAAAATGAGCGCTTTAGGTAACCGTAGGTAAAATTGCCACGGTAGGGGTCGCCGTAGTAAATTTTAATCATTTAACATGTAAATTCTTTTCGATTAAGAAAAAAACTACATAATAAATTATAATGTATATTAACTTACTTTTTTTACATAGTTTTGGTTGCTCTTTCTTTGTAGTTAGTTGGGTTTTAGTTTTAAAATTCATATTTTTTTAATGGCATTATTTTTATTAATTTTCACCTTTATGCTGCTATATAAGCTGCAGCAAAAAAAAAAAACTAAGAAATATTAGTACCTATTTAATTATAATAATTAGAAACCAATTAAAATCCTTACAAACAAACACATAGACAAGCATATTATCAAATATAAAATGTATCGAAATTGGAGAATGTAGAAACTGTCCCAATGAGGAAGAAAATAAAAATAAACACTTCGGCCTAAATGGCGTAACCATACAAGCAAAAAATTCAAATAAAATATAAACACATGAGGAACTATCCCATCGTGAAAAATACTAGACAATTACGAGTGAGCCTATTTCCTGTAATTATTCATAAACAGCGTCTTATGCATTTCAATTTGAATAATCAATATCTAGGTAGGAAATTACAAAGTGAGCCCTAAAAATAAAAAAAATAAAAATTTATACAGCGAGAAATCTGAAATGGCGTTAACGCCATTTAAAGCCTGGCCAGGAATATAAGAGAGCTGCCAATATGGGGCCACTTTTTAGATTTATATAGCAACATTCAGTATAGTACGCACATATTGAATTGGCCGATGTTTTTATTCAAAATGTACTTTTGCACTGAAATACACATGATATACAAAATTTATTTTAATTGAATGCATCTTTTATATATATTTTGATGTCAATGTAAAAATAACTAGCCTTGACATTTACATGTTGACAACATGTTTTCCATGTATCTGCAGATATCGCTAGCTGAAAGCGATAGTGGGTTATCTTAAAAAAGGTAGTTTTGAGATAAACTCATTTTTAGTTTTCTTAACCAAAACTTAAGTTCTAACTTTATTATATATTTGTATTTTAAATTAGAATCACGATTGTATAATAGATAAAACGCTTATTTTCTTGATTTAATGATTTTGAAATATATAAATATTCATTTTCATGGTTAATTTTATGAAAATCGGAAAAAATCGGGAATTAACCCACTGTTACACTGCAACCAGCCTTGACAGTTTGACGAAGGTATGGGCGTTGCCGTTATTTTTCTAATGCAACAGTGGGTTGTGAGCAACTGTGGGTTAAGTTTGAAATTGCATCAGTGTTGCTTTTAACTTTTAGCAATTTCTTGTAATGCGCTATGGTGTTGTGTTTGAAATTGTATAAATAACTCAGTGTTGCTTTATTTTTTTTTTAGAATTTTTTTTTTAGAAGTTATTATTAACCCTGTGTTGCATTATGAAAACCTAAAATTCAACATTGAGTTATCGTTATAAGGGGGATAAAAAACTTGTTTTTCTGGAAACCCACTGTTGTCTTGGATGGAGCTCGATTTACTCGATATTTCTGTATACTTAACTCAACATCGACTTTTGGGCAGATAACCCACTATTGCTTTCAGCTAGCGATACGTCCTGAAGAAAAGTGTACAAATTATTAAAACAATTATTAATCGACCTTGCTGAAACACTAAACTTTTTAATAAAAATTCTAGTTCAGAAAAACTTAACCTAAGCTATTTTTATTCGAACGTTTCGTATTTCTGTAAAGTCAAAAAGTGGTTTTTGTTCAGAACGAATAATATTTACGTCCCTCTTTTGTTTGCTATTCGGTAAATAGATGCTTGAGATACACCTAGGTAGAATAAAAAATAATTACCTAATTGTTCATTACGGCGGCCAATTCATGACAATCTCACTACAATGACATAACGTTTTACCTAAATGTCAGTTCAGAAGCAATTTTGACATTGACAACAGATTATCAAGCATCAAACATAATTGTGGCCAGTGTAAGAAATTAGTTCCAACGAAATTCCGCAATATGGCGGCCTCTCATATATTCCTGGTCAGGCTTTACATAAAATTTTACTGGAGGTATGTACTTCAACTACTGAACGTATCGAAATTTCGTCTTGGAGGAGAATAAGAGAATTCGAAGATTCCGTTTGCATTCTGTACTTCACTAAGTTTCGCCCGAGATCTTGTTGTATTTTTAGAGCTTTAAAGAGAATAAAGACAAAAATGTGAATCCCTACTAGGCAACACTGCCGTCCGTGCGCCTGCGGCGCCCCCTGTGGATCTTCATTGTACCATTTTGTGCTCGCTCGCGCGACCGGTTCGCTCTCGCTTTGCTCCGAATTCCGATTTTTTTCGTTCGTTTGTTTTACGTGCTCCCAAAATGCCGAGACGCCGACACAGCGACAGCGAGGACCACATCAAGAAGAAGATCCGAAGATTGGAAAGGAAACTATCAAGACGACGGCGTCGCCACCATAGTTCGTCATCCGCATTCCGCATCGAGCGAAAATGACTCACCGCCACGCCGCACAGTGGATCGACTCCATACAACCGATCGGACATAGGATTCTAAAAACATGAATTCATTATTTTTCAAAAACAAATGATGCCAATGTATTCTAATAAATTATTCACGTCGAAAACATTCTTACTCATTTTGCGATTAAACTTAAGTTTTTAAAGATATTTGAAGAAAACTGATTTCATTGTATGGAAAAATATAAAAAAAAATTAATTCTCGCGATTTTCGCCTATTTTCAAAATTTTATCACAATTATAATTTTTAATGAGATATTTTCTAAATATCACCCAAACATACTTACTACGCCAACCAACGCCCTTTGGAGTTACGAGGCAGAATATGGGTTTTCCTTATGTAATGTTTTATTTTTCGATGTCGCACTGCCACAAAACGTGAACAAACACCACATACTTAGGCAGAATGTGCACCTACAGGTACCTCATCACCCCCCCCCCCCCCCCCTCCCCCTCCACCCACGTACCTACAACTTGCGCAAAACGCTGTGGAGTGTGAAGTCTCGCTCTACCCATCGCACGTAACGTACCTACCGCTTCTCAGTCGCGCAGTGAGCTTTGTCACGCGCGCACGCGCATTTCGTGTTTCCGTTCGGATTGAGTTGTGTTTATTATGGCATTCCGCAGTTTTGTAACTTACTTGGACCTTTATGTTGCTTTACGCAACCATGGAGATATCCGCGATTACCAACATTTGTGCAGTGTTTGCAAAATCAGATTTGAACTTGAACCTAAGTGAAAGTTTCGAACAACATGAGTTCGAAAAATGCTGTCGTAATTTCTGCTACCGCGTGTGTTCAAAATGGAGAGCTTCGGGTAACAGTGCAGAGAAATTCAAACAGGAGAATTCTTCGTGGCTAGCTAGAGCCTGAAACCACGAAGTCACAGATTACTTAATACAGATAAACAGACATCGGAATCCGCGGGGCACGAATACGACCTTGTTAGGGATTGACTACGGCGATCAATAAATAATCGACACTGTTATTGATACTCATATTTATTTGTTTATTGTATTTTATTCATGTCATATTTCAGACCTGAATACTTATATACCTACAGTACTTATATAAACATGTATACTTTATGTTAACGATTAAGTAAATATAATACATATTTATATAAGGTCTTTCAAAATTAGTTCATAGTACGCTAAGGGGGGGTTCTGTATCATATAGGGAGTAAAACCTATATAAAAATTTTTGGACCTTGGGCTTTTTTTAAGTAAAAATTTTTTTTATGTAGGTATTTAAATAAAAAAATAGGTGGTTGATTTTTATAACCTAATTGATTCAGTTTCATAACAGTAACAAAAAAGTCTTTATGACCATTATGATGTAACACGTGTAAGTTGGTAAAAAAAATTAAATTCTTTCTATTCCATACTAATAAAACTAAAATTGTGGTTTTTCACAATTTCTGAAAGAAAGAGATATACGTGTTGGAAGACTTTTTTGTTCCTAGCACGAAACCGAAACGATTAAGAAATTTTTTTTTTTACATTTAACATTAAAAAAAATTTTTTGTGAAAAAAAAATAATTCTTTGTTCTTCAAAAGTGATCTATTTCCGATACAGAACCCCCCCTTAGCTTACTATGAACAAATTTTGTAAGACCTATTTTTTTGGACCTTGGCCTTTTTTTTATGTAAAATATTTTTTTATGTGTTTAAATAAAAAAATAGGTGGTTGATTTTTATAGCCTAATCGATTCAGTTTCATAACAGTAACAAAAAAGTCTTCAATATCTTATGATGTAACACGTGTAAGTTGGTAAAAAAAATCAAATTCTTTCTATTCCATACTAATAAAACTAATATTGTGGTTTGAACAGATTTGTATTGTACCTACAAAGTAAATACAACATTTGTTTATTATATCTTATTTTCTATAGAAATACTCTTAGTTTTAATAATCGACATTATTTCATATTATTCTAAAATAACGATCGATTTTCGATATTTGTGGATACATTGTCCCATCACTAAACAACCTTGAATCATTCGTGCCCCGCGGATTCCGATGTATGCAGATAAATCACTCCATAGAAAAAGTTCCATACCTACGGCTTTAATAGCCTACAGTTTTACGTCGCCAGTCGCTGCGTGCGAAAAAGTACCTAAACGAAAGAGCGTTAAGTGATTATTGCTTTGCAGCCGCGTGGCCTTGTAGCAAACTCGGTGACGCTAGGGCTGCTACTTTCGATAAAAATATAAATTCATTACACAATATAATATTATAATAAAGAGGAAATATGTGTGAATGTTTGTTCATGAGCTACAGCACATATTTAAAAATGTTTTTACTGTTAGATAGGTACCTATATTTTTTTTTGATTTAACATATAGGCTACTTACTAGCTTTTGCCCGCGGCATCGCCCTCGTTAAAGTATATTAAAGGAAGAAATTAGTTCGGCCCGAAAATGCTTCAGGTAATCCTACCTACTACCCCTGTAATGTTATTAAATTTTTATCAGTGATAGGAATAGGTAGGGCTTCTAACTTCGAGGAACAGAGTAAAAGATTGGAGACTTCCTTACGACGAAATTAAAATGTTATTTTCGTTCCTGGGTACGAAAATAATATTCATGGTGTTTTAATTGCGCGATTTAAAAAAAGTGGCCGCCATTTTGAACTTTTTAGTTACTGGACCGATTGCTTTCAAAATCGATATCTGGGTGTCTGTGTGGGCTCTGATTACGAATCCGTTGTCAAAATTTTATAAAAGTGGCCGCCATTTTGAACTTTTTAGTTACTGGACCGATTGCTTTCAAAATCGCTATCTGGGTGTATGTGTGGGCTCTGAATACGAATCTGTAGTCAAAATTTAAAAAAAGTGGCCGCCATTTTGAACTTTTTAGTTACTGGAACGATTGCTTTCAAAATCGATATCTGGGTGTCTGTGTGGGCTCTGAATACGAATCCGTTGTCAAAATGTAAAAAAAGTGGCCGCCATTTTGAACTTTTTAGTTACTGGACTGATTTTTTAAATGTTCACTACAGATTCGTATTCAGAGCACACACAGACACCCAGATATAGATTTTGAAAGCAATCGGTATAGAAACTAAAAAGTTCAAAATGGCGGACACTTTTTTTAAATTTTGACAACGGATTCGTATTCAGAGCCCACACAGACACCCAGATATCGATTTTGAAAGCAATCGGTTTAGTAACTAAAAAGTTCAAAATGGAGGCCACTTTTTTTAAATTGTGACAACGGATTCGTATTTTTTTTTTTATTGAATCTGACACGGTTGGCTACATCACCCACAACATCAGTGATGTCAGCCCATAACACCGGGTGAACTTGGTGCCACGTCAGTGCTTCCCTTCGGTCGTGCCGGCTACACTGAACTGGACGGAAAACACAAACTATTTAAATAGCCGTTTCGAGCGACCTTTCATTCAGTGCGGTGGTATCAACCCGGGCGGGTTAAAAGCTACCACCTAGTTATATAAGAAGGGAGTCATATCCCTTATTTAGAGCCCACACAGACACTCAGATATCGATTTTGAAAACAATCGGTCCGGTAACTAAAAAGTTCAAAATGGCGGCCACTTTTTTTTAATTTTTACAACGGATTGGTATTCAGAGCCCACACAGACACCCAGATATCGATTTTGAAAGCAATCGGTCCAGTAACTAAAAAGTTCAAAATGGCGGCCACTTTTTTTAAATCGCGAAATTAAAACACCATTAATATTATTTTCGTACCCAGGAACGAAAATAATATTTTAATTTCTTCGTAAGGAAGTCTCCAATCTTTTACTCTGTTCCTCAAAGTTAGAAGGCCTACCTATTCCTATCACTGATCAAAATTTTATAACATTACAGGGATAGTAGGTAGGATTACCTGAAGCATTTTCGGGCCGAACTAATTTCTTCCTCTAATATACTTTAACGAGGGCGATGCCGCGGGCAAAAGCTAGTAAGTAAGTAGCCTATATGTTAAACAAAAAAAAAATATAGGTACCTATCTAACAGTAAAAAACATTTTTAAATATGTGCTGTAGCTCACGAACAAACATTCACACATATTTCCTCTTTATTATAATATTATATTGTGTAATGAATTTATATTTTCGAAAGTAGCAGCCCTAGCGTCACCGAGTTTGCTTCAAGGCCACGCGGCTGCAAAGCAATAATCACTTAACGCTCTTTCGTTTAGGTACTTTTTCGCACGCAGCGACTGGCGACGTAAAACTGTAGGCTATTAAAGCCGTAGTTATGGAACTTTTTCTATGGAGTGATTTATCTGTATTAAGTAATCTGTGACTTCGTGGTTTCAGACTCTAGCTAGCCACGAAGAATTCTCCTGTTTGAATTTCTCTGCACTGTTACCCGAAGCTCTCCATTTTGAACACACGCGGTAGCAGAAATTACGACAGCATTTTTCGAACTCATGTTGTTCGAAACTTTCACTTAGGTTCAAGTTCAAATCTGATTTTGCAAACACTGCACAAATGTTGGTAATCGCGGATATCTCCATGGTTGCGTAAAGCAACATAAAGGTCCAAGTAAGTTACAAAACTGCGGAATGCCATAATAAACACAACTCAATCCGAACGGAAACACGAAATGCGCGTGCGCGCGTGACAAAGCTCACTGCGCGTCTAAGAAGCGGTAGGTACGTTACGTGCGATGGGTAGAGCGAGACTTCACACTCCACAGCGTTTTGCGCAAGTTGTAGGTACGTGGGTGAAGGGGGAGGGGGGGGGGGGGGGGGGGGGGGTGATGAAGTACCTGTAGGTGCACATTCTGCCTAAGTATGTGGTGTTTGTTCACGTTTTGTGGCAGTGCGACATCGAAAAATAAAACATTACATAAGGAAAACCCATATTCTGCCTCGTAACTCCAAAGGGCGTTGGTTGGCGTAGTAAGTATGTTTGGGTGATATTTAGAAAATATCTCATTAAAAATTATAATTGTGATTAAATTTTGAAAATAGGCGAAAATCGCGAGAATTAATTTTTTTTAATATTTTTCCATACAATGAAATCAGTTTTCTTCAAATATCTTTAAAAACTTAAGTTTAATCGCAAAATGAGTAAGAATGTTTTCGACGTGAATAATTTATTAGAATACATTGGCATCATTTGTTTTTGAAAAATAATGAATTCATGTTTTTAGAATCCTATGTCCGATCGGTTGTATGGAGTCGATCCACTGTGCGCCGCCGCGCGCCATCCGACATGGCCTACGACGCGGAGCGAGCGCCGCCATTACCGACCGAGGATGCTTCGCGCCCGGCTTCCCCGTTAACCGACGCACTGGACCTAGAAGGTACTTATATAATATAACATGCATAGGTAACCTCTCAGTTACTGAATATCGTCCGACGCGCTCATCGCGCGTAGATATACCTACCTAAACAGAGTATGTAGGTCATGAGGTCACTGACCGTTAGACCGGGGGGAACATTCCGGAAAAATAAACTTAATTAGTTTTTTTTTTAGCTTTCTACCCCTATAGAATCGTACCTAATACGAATACACGCTGCATTTTTATGCAACTAGAGGAAAGCACAGTGTGAGTACCTACCTATTAAAAATATCACATGTTACGGCCGAACACCGTACTGAAGCCAAATACATCTGCTAAGAAAAGCCTACTTAGGCATAGTTCAAACAGACGGCATCTTTCCACTCGACCGCCGACCACCGATCACGATGCCGTAGCCGTAACAAATGTATAGACCGCCGCGTCGGTCCGACCGACATGTCGGATGTCGTTATCGGTCGCTGTGGAAAAACGGCCTTAGCCGTCTTCATACAAACGCGCCGATTTCGCACTCACACAAGCGCGCGCCAGCGCACGCTGTCTGTACACATCCTGATTACCCTGATTGTCGGGATTCAGCGTGTGTGATATGTATGTATGTATGTTAATTTTTTAAGGAAACTGACACGATTGACCTCTCTCTCTCTCTCTCTCTCTCTCACTCACTCACTCACTCACTCACTCACTCACTCACTCACTCTCCCCCCTCTCTTTAGATTTTAAGATAACGTTAGATATTTTTCTGGACATGCCACCTCATAGTGCCCATGCATAATAATTAATAATACACCCTGAAAATTTCAAGAAAATCAGTCCAGTACTTTCAGAGTTATTAATAAATGAAAAAAAAATTACATTTACGTGCATCTCAGCCTCGCTTTGTCAGCCTCGATAGCTCAGTGGTGCAGACAGTCAACTGTCGCTATTGAATGTTAAGCAACGCTGGGTGCTGTCAGTACTTGGATGGGTGACCGCTGACCGTTGGAGGCTGACCGAGGTTCGGATTCCTCGTAAAACTGTAGGTCCCTTCCCTCCTAATCTTACTTGGTGGTAGGGTTTAACCCGCCCGGGTTGGTACCACCGCACTGAATAAAACGTCGGTCTAAACGGCTATGTAAATAGTTTGTGTTTTCCGACCAGTTCAGTGTAGCCGGCACGATCAAAGGGGGAAGCACTGACATGGCACCTAGTTCACCCGGTGTTATGGGCTGACATCACGGACGTTGTAGGTGATGTAGCCAACCGTGTCAGTTTCCATAAAAAAATAAAAAAATAATCTCATATGCGCGGGACAGCTGGCGCGTGCGGCCTTGACCTACTTTTTTTTGATTCGCACTGGTCAACGACCACCCAGCTGTCCCGCGCGAATGATGCGATGCAATTTGCGCACGTAAATGTAATTTTTTTTCATTTTTTAATAACTCTGAAAGTACTGGACCGATTTTATTGAAATTTTCAGGGTGTATTAGTATGCACGTTAGCCGAAGAGACGATGACCGTTGGAGTAACCGTGTCCTACACTGGCAGCCGTGGACAGGAAAACGGAGTGTGGGAAGACCACTCGCCAGGTGGGACGACGACATCAAGTACGCCGGCGGAAATCAGTGGTTCCGTATCGCTGAAGGCCGGACTGGAGGAAAATTGGAGAGGCGTATGTCCAGCAGTGGACGCTTACACGCTGACTGACTGACTGACATTAGTATGCATGGGCACTACTATGTGGCATGTCCAGAAAAAATCTAACGTTAGGTACGTAAAGTAAAATTAACATCATAAACGTGATCCATTTCAGATACCATTGGAACCTACCATTTAAGGGACTTCACTTAATAAAAAATGACCCTATATAGAAGATTTTTAAACCACCAAAAACATCACTCATGCCACTTTCCTTCGAGCCGAAGTCCACTCCGAAAGGAGCCGGCATCTCTTTCAGGAGGCGGACCGGTATCCTAAACGATACCATCAACCATAGTATGGTATGGTATGGTGTTCGGTCGGCATGCGAACCCGTTCATTAGGTGGTCTACACAGTGCTGTGTACAGTCGACAGGACTGTTACCTCACAAACGTGTAAAGCACAGAACACTCTCCATTGCAGTGTGCGCTGACAACCCGCCGCAGCCCCCGGACGAGTTAGATGACACCCCCTCCGCAGCAGCGGTCATCATCGGCGACAACTCTCCAACGTGCCAGACACTGCAAGGCGTCACCTGCGGCAAGTCAGCAGATGGAGAGGGGGAAGGCTCTGTACTAAACGCATTGACTTATATTACTAACGACACTATTTTGAATATTTTGGGTGAGGACCCAACTGTAGAACAACATGGTCCAACCCTACATAAAGTATAGTTTCCAGGTGGAAACACATCCTCACAAACGGTAAATAATATTCTCTAAACGAAATGAAGATCCACAGGGGCGCCGCAGGCGCAGGGACGGCAGTGTTGCCTAGTAGGGATTCACATTTTTGTCTTTATTCTCTTTAAAGCTCTAAAAATTTTGCCGAGAACGCGTGTACTACAAGTATCATCATCTTGGGCGAAACTGTTCGTACAATCATCTCGGACGAAACTGTTCGTACAATTAAAATAGAACTTCACATACAGGTAACAAGTTCGTTTAATTTCTAATAATAAACATCCTATTTACTTGTAAAGTTAAGGGGGAATATTCAAAGAGGTCAGTCCAATTTGTCAGGCCGATCAGTCCAATCGCATGCACGGTTCACCACTACACTCGCGCGGGAGCGACGCCTGCCGAACGCACACACTCTTACAGATTGCAAGACATCTTGATCCTTGCGATATTTTGCTTGAACTAAAAAAGTTCTATATAATTATAATAAAAATTATTTTATTTTATGGGTTCCCGGACCTGTAGATTGGAAAGGTTGTACAGTACCCGGCAGTAAATAATGAAGATCGAGCTTTACAATGAGACATCCGGTTTAAGAGCGTCGTCTTTGTCTCACAGAAACGCGCGGTTCGTGCGACAGAGACGACGCTCGGATTGTCCCTTTCTAAAGCTCGATGTACATTATTTACTGCCGCATACAGTAATGTAAGTAATCGAGACAAGTGCCAAAAATAACACATCTCTAGAAAAAGTGGCCAACATTTAGATGATTAGTTACTAGGTCGAATGCTTTCAAAAAAGATATCTCAGTGGCTCTGTGTTCTCCAAATAAATATAATAGTTGTCATAATTGAAAAAAAAGTGGCCGCTATATTGAACTTTTTAGTTACGCGCTGTTTTCAAAATTGATAAATATTGGTTCATAGGGTTTCTGAATACGAATACGTTGTCAGAATTGAAAAAAGTGGTCACCATTTTGAACTTTTTACTTACTGCACCGACAGCTTTCAAAATCGATATCTAAGGGTCCTTGTGGTCTACTATCACGAATCTGTGATCAAAATTTAAAAAAGTGTCCGCCATTTTGAACTTTTTACTTACTGGACAAATTGCTTTCAAAATCGATATCTAAGGGTCCCTGTGGTCTCCGAATACGAATCCGTTGTCATAATTGAAAAAAATTGCCACCGTTTGGAACTTCTGATCTTGTTATAAAAAAATACAAATATATTTTTTTTTATTTTTTATTGTAAAGGGTAAAATATATTAAAGAATAATAGATAGAGATAAAAAAAATATCCATTTATTTCAGACATACAATTTTGTTTTGTCCCTAGGTACATAATAAATAGCATGCGTTCATCCAGTATGCCTGAAAAAGGTATAGGCGTAGTTTTACAATGTAACCTATGTAACAAAGTTGAACATTGTACTGGTTTTAAGCCTAGCCTATGAAGTTAAAGATTGACAATTTATTATTAATTAGTTTTTTTTTCTGTTCTTCCTTTCAGCAACATGACAAGCTGTTTCAAAAACAATAAGCCACTTATTTGTTTGATTTAAGTCAATCTGTATTATGTTGTATATTTTTTTGGGAGTTCCTAATTTTGAAGGATTCAGACGGAATACTCCCATTAACTTGTAGAAAATCTATTGCTCAATCTCGAGATATCGTTCCGTTTCAGTCGCACATGTTGAAGGCCACCCTCTCCGCTCAACGCCAGTGCAAGTTCATTCACGTGTTGTGATAGTCTCTTTTGATATTGTATGCTGTACTGGGATATTTCTTGCTTGACAGTCTTTATGTTAAGATCGAGTTATATATATTTGTTGCTGAAGCATTGTGGGATAATAGTTCTCAAGGTTTTGCTCTGGAATCTCTTAAGTATTTCGATGTTGCTGGTGCTGGCTGAGCCCCATAGTTGGATACCGTATGTCCAGATTGGTTTTATGATTGCTTTATATACCATCATTTTGCTGTTGTCATTCAACTGAGAGTGGCGTCCGGTTAACCAGTATAGGCTGCGCAGTTTAGCATCAAGTTGTTTTCTCTTTGTCCAGATGTGCTTTCGCCATGTTAATCTTCTGTTCAAGTGCATTCCCAAGTATTTCGCGTGATCTTCTTGAGGGATTTCTTCGTCGTTTAGTTTCACTGGAAGGCAAGTTTTCTTTCTGAGTGTAAACGTTACGTGTGTAGACTTGCTCTGGTTTGCTTTTATTCTCCACCGTTTAAGCCATTTTTCTACTTCGTCTAAATGTTTCTGCAATGTGTGCGAGGCATCTTCCGGGTTAGTATGAGTTGATAGGAGGGCGGTATCATCAGCGTAGGTAGCAGCCGTCGTGTTCTCAGATGTTGGTAGGTCTGCAGTATAAATAAGGCACAGTATTGGCCTCAATATACTGCCTTGTGGGACCCCTGATTTTATCTCTCGGAGAGCTGAACATTCGTTGTTGTATTTTTTTTTATGTGAACCAGCATGGTTGGCTGTGCCGAGGGACCAATGGTGCAGTCGACAGAGCCAAAATCACCTCTCCTCGCGAAACCACGCTCAGTTCGGTGCCATGCCAGCAGATTTGCGGACTGTCTAGGCTGTCTAGTCCGTTAATACGACGCTTGAAGACACCCAGGTTAAAGGATTCAGGAAATACACTCGCCGGAAGACAGTTCCACACTCTAGAGGTGCGACAAAGAAACGATTTAGAGAACCGATGGGTTCTCAAAAGCCCAATGTCAACAACAAAAGGGTGCAGAGTCTCTCTGCGACGAGTCATGCGGAGATAGGACGGGTGGCAGGGAATAAGGGATGCTAGTTCCGCAGAGCAGCGTCCGTGATAGTATCTGTAAAACAGACTAAGCGAACCCACAAATCGCCTGTGACTCAGGGACTCCAGACCATCTGTAAGTTTCGGGTCACCAACAAGGCGGATGGCTCGGCGCTGTATCGAGACCAAGGATGCCCAGCAGATAATGGGGACTACCCTCCCAGACGCGACTGCAGTACTCCATCACCGGTCTAATCTGTGTTTTGTACAACAGGAATAGTTGTGCCGGTGAAAAGAACCGCCGATTGCGGAAAAGTATTCCCAATTTTCTGGATGCAGTTTTGTCCTTAGACTCGATTAGTTGCCGGAAACCCACGTCTTTGGAAATAGTGGTGCCCAGGAGGTCCAGGTGTTCCGAGACAGTTACGACGCTGCCTTGGAAACTAGCTTGGAAAGGAAAGGGATCGACCTTAGCAGATAATGCGCAGCACTGAGTCTTGCTAACGTTGAAACCTGGAAACATTTGACCTGGAAACTTCTCTTGTCGAGGTATGATTTGAGAATATGTAGAAATGAGTGTGGAAGCAAATTTTTCAGTTTGTACACTAGGCCTTCATGCCAGACTTTGTCGAACGATTGACTTATGTCTAGAAAAACTGCAGAGCAATACATTCGACTTTCCAGGCATCTCCCAATGACGTCAACGATACGGTGTATTTGCTCTATAGTACCATGTTTCTCTCGGAATCCGAATTGGTGATTCGGTAGAACGCTATTTAGGTGCTCTTTCATTCTATTCAACAGAATTTTCTCAAAGAGTTTACCAGTGACGGGCAGTAGACTTATGGGCCTGTATGAAGTCGTCTCCTGCGGTGGTTTACCTGGTTTAGGCACCATCACCACTTGTGCTATCTTCCATTGCCCAGGGAAGTGTGCGAGCCTCAACCAGGCATTGAACATCCTAACAATTCCCATGAGTCCTTTGTGTGGTAGGTGTTTCAACAGGGTTGCGTCGATGAGGTCATATCCTGGTGCTTTACCTTCCTGTAGATTTTTTATTTCTTTTAATATTTTTTAAGAGGTAGACATAATTGTGTGGCTGATTCTATGTATTGTTTTATTTCAGAGGTGTTTTCGTGACTACTCTCAGGAAACGGTTGGAAGACGGAACTCAGGTGTTCTGCAAATGTTGTAGCCTTCTCCTGGTCAGATCTGGCCCACCCCCCAGTGTTGTTTTTAATTGGTCGTATTTGTGTCTTGGGGCGTTTCAGGCTCCTGGTTGCTGTCCACAGTGAGTAGTTTGTGTCTATTGTTGGAGTTAGGCTTGAGAGGAAAGCTTGTAGGTTGTTGTTGTTTAATGATTTTATGAGATTTTTCAGTTCTGCGGAGCATTTCTTAAATATGGTTTTGTCGATAGGATATCTAGTACTTTGCCATATTTTTCGTAGATTGCGTCGTTCCTTAATTTTCTCCTTGTTGGCTTTTGGGTATATATTGTATTTGGGGGGGAAACCTTTGTTTTGAATAGTTGCTGCATTAGCAGCTTAGTGGATGATTATATTAAATTCTTCTACTGTATCTTCTAAGTCTTTTACAGTCTTTATCTTAGTTTGTAGTCTAATTTCCTTTGCTATTAGGCTTTTATATAGTTCCCAGTTCGTATTTTTAAGGTTATATATTCTTAAAGGAGGTTCAACCAGTGTGATCATTGTGCTGATAGTCAATATGATTGGGGTATGATCTGAGCTTAAATCGGTACATGATTCCGTCCTAGTGAAGTTACTGTCTATATTCCTTGTAACTAAATGTGGTTTAAAAGTCGTAAAATCGTTCAAAAATGCCTTTGCTAGTTCCCTCGCGATTTGTTACAAATACGTCTAACACAAAAAATGGTTCGTTGAGCTTAGAGTCAATAAGACTAAGAATCATCTAAATAAATTCAAACTCTTACAGAGTAATTATTGGTTTTTCACTGAACTATCTTTGAACTTTCTGAAATTTGGGCCGTTGCCGTTTCATACATTTTTCCATGGCGGCGCCATGCGCCGCGTGGACGAATCGACGCAAACGCGCTGTCTCTCGGAATCGGCAGTCGTCCACAAGCCATCGACGCAGGTGCACGTCGCTCCGGGATTTGATAACCGCCCTCCAAATTGCGTTAGTGACTTCCAGGTTTACGGTCAGACGACACTCCATTGTGAATAGAGACTGAGTGGAGTGCGCGCTCGTAAGTGCTAGTTTCATATGACTTATTTTGTTCTGTGATTTAGCTTTATTATTTCATTTCTGTAGAACTGAAGTTGGAACACAAAGCCTATAACAGATGAACACGTAAGTTATTGTGCTTGTAATTTTTAGATCTGAGACATTTTGCATTTGACATAAATTAATTTGAAGTCTCCAATAGGTTGATAACTTTTTACACTTTTTGATATTTTTTTTCCAGGATAAATCCATTACTCCAATGGAAGTGGCGACGGAGGGACCTTCGCAGCATAATTGTATTCGCAGCATAACTCCTGAATTGGAAGTGACGACGGAGGCAACGCCTGAAACTGCGACTGAAATTGGTCGACGACTAGTAAATGTGACCTTTTTCATGCAGCAGTTACAAATTATAAGTGACCATGGCCCGGAATTCGGATGTCTTTTCAGCTACATCGAAATTATTTCTGAATACAGAAAGGGTCTGCACTCAAAACTAACCCTTAAATTCAGAAGGTGTAATCGAAAGTTTATAGTAAAAATGGATGAAGAAAGCAATGATCGAATGGATGTGAACCATCAAGTAGTTTCAGCTGTCATGTCATGTGGATCCGGTCAGGCTCATTTGCAAACCATTACTGCTTCCATAGATTTGCCTGGTATTTCCCCTTCATTGTATTCTTCTATCCATAATCAAGTTTGCGATTGGTGGGAGACAGTAGTAGCGCACTATATGGCCGAAGCTGCCAAGGAGGACGCAGATAATGCAATATCCGTAGGAAATGTTGACAAAGACGGAATACCTCTGATTGCGGTTGCTCTCGACGGGTGTTGGTCGAAACGATCATATGGTAAACATTATTCTGCTATGTCAGGAGCCGCCGCAATTTTGGGCTTAAAATTTGGTAAGATTTTATATTTAGGTGTCAAGAACCAATTTTGCATAATATGTGCACGAGCGGCTAATAAAAACGAAGATCCTCTGGAACACCTATGCTTCAAAAATTATTCCGGTTCATCTACCTCGATGGAATCGACCATTATTGTTGAGGGGTTCAAACGTTCCGTAGCCGACTACGGAAGGCACACGGCTAAGCACAACACCTTGTGCAGACGACAGCATATGTAGACATCAAGCCTGTTTTCTTTTCTCCCGTGAGTTTTAGACCTGTAACGCCGCAATTGAATAGGGAAATGTGTGTTCCTATACGTGTGTACTGTTCCAAGAAATATTCCACATCTATAATTCTTTTTCCTTCTGGAGTGAACTTGGTTTCTTCTTCTGGTTCCTGCAAATGAAATAAAATAAACTATATACGAGTATGTATATGAATTTATGAAATAAGTATATCATTTATTGTACGTACATACACCTTATAAAAGTATGCAAAGGGCAAAAGGCCTATACAGGAATTATTCAATAGCCAACCGTGGGGTGACAGATCCCACACCTGGGGTGTGAGATCTGTCAAGATGGTATTTAGGAATGGAAAAGTGTATTTACAAGAATTGTGAACAACTTCGCTTTTATTAGAAAATTCGCGCTTACATGAGATATATCGTAAGGAATTTCATCTTTTGCAGTACTTTCCTGATGGCAACTTAATGTCTCCCTTAGCTTCTTCCTGTGAAAAAGACAAACGTTTCTGACAATCCAGATCCAATCCAATCCAAAATGACAACCATAAAGTCATGAATAGGTATAGAACCTCGTAGGAAATATCATCAGGGTGTGATTCTTTACAGACACTAAACCACTTCTTCTGTTCTATACGTTCAAGCAATTGGTGTAACTTTTTGCTTTGAAAAAATTAAGGCCACAAAACAAATGTTTCATCTCTTTATGTTACGGCAGCGATTTTTTATATAAATAAAGAAATAAATACATTACCTACAAATTATGTACATCAGCTTTTTCTTATATTTGTCATGTAATTATTTACTTACGCTCTTCCCTGTTTCATATTTTGTAGTCTTTTTAATTTTATTGCCTTTTTTGTTACATTAAAGGAAGGAACGAGCCTCATCTGAAAATAAATTTTGTTTTTAGAGCTAAATCGATAGAATGTTTGATCACATATTCGTGATAGTAGACCACAGGGACCCTTAGATTTCGATTTTGAAAGCAATCGGTCCAGTAATTAAAAAGTACAAAATGGCGGGCACTTTTTTGAAATTTTGATCACATATTCGTGATAGTAGACCACAGGGACCCTTAGATATCGATTTTGAAAGCAATCGGTCCAGTAAGTAAAAAGTTCAAAATGCGGACACTTTTTTGAAATTTTGATCACATATTCGTGATAGTAGATCACAGGGACCCTTAGATATCGATTTTGAAAGCAATCGGTCCAGTAAGTAAAAAGTTCAAAATGGCGGACACTTTTTTGAAATTTTGATCACATATTCGTGATAGTAGACCACAGGGACCCTTAGATATCGATTTTGAAACCAATCGGTCCAGCAAGTAAAAAGTTCAAAATGGCGGACACTTTTTTGAAATTTTGATCACAGATTCGTGATTGGAGACCACGGGGACCCTTAGATATCGATTTTGAAAGCAATCGGTCCAGTAAGTAAAAAGTTCAAAATGGCGGACACTGTTTTGAAATTTTGACCACATATTCGTGATTGGAGACCACGGGGACCCTTAGATATCGATTTTGAAAGTAATCGGTCCAGTAAGTAAAAAGTTCAAAATGGCGGACACTTTTATGAAATTTTGATCTCAGATTCGTGATTGGAGACCACGGGGACCCTTAGATATCGATTTTGAAAGCAATCGGTCCAGTAAGTAAAAAGCTAAAAATGGCGGACACTTTTTTGAAATTTTGATCACATATTCGTGATAGTAGACCACAGGGACCCTTAGATATCGATTTTGAAACCAATCGGTCCAGCAAGTAAAAAGTTCAAAATGGCGGACACTTTTTTGAAATTTTGATCACAGATTCGTGATTGGAGACCACGGGGACCCTTAGATATCGATTTTGAAAGCAATCGGTCCAGTAAGTAAAAAGTTCAAAATGGCGGACACTTTTTTGAAATTTTGATCACATATTCGTGATAGTAGACCACAGGGACCCTTAGATATCGATTTTGAAAGCAATCGGTCCAGTAAGTAAAAATTTCAAAATGGCGGACACTTTTTTGAAATTTTGATCACAGATTCGTGATTGGAGACCACGGGGACCCTTTGATATCGATTTTGAAAGCAATCGGTCCAGTAAGTAAAAAGATAAAAATGGCGGACACTTTTTTTAAATTTTGATCACATATTCGTGATAGTAGACCACAGGGACCCTTAGATATCGATTTTGAAAGCAATCGGTCCAGTAAGTCAAAAGTTCAAAATGGCGGACACTTTTTTTGAAATTTTGATCACAGATTCGTGATTGGAGACCACGGGGACCCTTAGATATCGATTTTGAAAGCAATCGGTCCAGTAAGTAAAAAGATAAAAATAGCTGGAAACACTTTTTTGAAATTTTGATCACATATTCGTGATAGTAGACCACAGGGACCCTTAGATATCGATTTTGAAACCAATCGGTCCAGTAAGTAAAAAGTTCAAAATGGCGGACACTTTTTTGAAATTTTGAAAACCTATATATTGAGTACCATGACGACATACCTATAGGTCACGTGGCAGCCATTTTGTGTTTGACATCTATTTGTTTTAGAGTGAAATCGATAGAAAATAAATGGAAAATTATTTATTGAAACAAAAATATAATTTTATACATATAATAAGATATTCAATATTCAATTCAAGAATGAATTCAAATATTGTGTGAAAAATATGTGACAGATACTTACGGCTCAACAATCATAAATCCACCTACACAACACAGGCAGTTAGAACATCACACGCACACAATACAACCACAAAATTTTGTAGAGAGCAGAGCGATACAGACGTCCTTCCACTATAGCCTCCGCCGACCGTATGAGCGCTGCTCGCGTTGCGCGTAGCACAGGCGTCGTATTGTTATCAGTGTTGCCATGTTAGGAGATTTTCTCCTAGATTCAGGAGAATTTCAGTGGTGTTAGGAGAAGTTTTTGCCTGTCAGGAGAGTAGGAGAAAATTTAGGAGAAAGAAAATAATTACAGGAGAAGATTTAGGAGTGAGAAAGATATATTTACTAGTAAAAAACAAATATGTCGGTATGTACGGTGACAACACAATGAATGAACTGTCTGTGAATCAACCCAACCATCTTCTCAAGTCACACAATATACTTCTTGTTCTTTAGATAGGATAATGTGACACTCTGTGAGTGTGTGCGTGCATTGATCGACCAACCAGCCGACCATCGGGAGAGCCTAACCGAACGAACACTTTGTTATCATTATCAATCAATGTTATTTACATGTATTCTTTGTAATAATCAGTAGTATTACTAAGCCTGCGTCGACAGTCTGTCCGTCAGTCCGCACTACTTTAACAGCTGTATCTTTTGTACCGTAATAGGTAGTTGGTTGTGATTTTCACAGATCATGTATTATTTATTATTGGCGGACGGACATCCTATCAAATAATAATAATTATTTTTTTAATTAATGGTTTCCCCATAAAAGAAACATGCTTTTTTTTTAATTGTTTGGTTTTGCTCTAACGTAAAAACGGCAATACGTACAAGTGTCAAACATGGTGTGGTTAAAAACTAAAAAAAAAAAAACAAATAATTCAAACGGACTAATTACGTGGTGGCTGGTGGTTAGAATGGCTATCGTGGTTATGACGGGAGGACAAATCATTATTGGCGGAGAAGTGATGGAACAGATTGAAGGAAGAGTAGATACGTATATTTCGGTTAAATACTGCTTGATAGACAAGGTCTCCTTAAGGAGGTCGAGGGACGAATTCAACTGAGTAGGGCTGCCCCGAAAATTTAAAATTCGCCCCGAGGTCTAACTTGTATATATTATGACCAGTGCGTCCTACCGGTTATGTATGACGTACGGGTGTGAAACGTGAGCTCTGACTATAGTTGTTTTCCAAAGTTGCCCAGCGAGCAATGGAACTAGCCATGCTGGGCTGGCCTGGGAGTATTAGCTAAGCGAAATGGTGCGTAATGAAATGAATGAAGCAATCTGCCGACGCACCAAAGTAATCGATATTGGCAACCAGGTGGATAAGCTAAAATGGCAGTGGGCTGGGCACGTTAGCCGAAGGGACGACGACCGTTGGAGTAACCATGTACTACATTGGCGGCCGTGGACAGGAAAACGGAGTGTGGGAAGACCACCCGCCAGGTGGGACGCCGACATGAAGTATGTCGGCGGAAAGCAGTGGTCCGTACCGCTGAAGGCCGAGAGACTGGAGGAAAATTGAAGGTGTCTGTCCAGCAGTAGACGCTTACACGCTGACTGACTGACTGCCTGACAGAGAACCCTCGGTGCGCGAGTTCGACTCGCACTTGACCGGTTTTCAGGGTGTAAAAGATACAGCTCTTTACAGGTAAGACAGACAGACGGACGGACAGACGGCCTAAGCTTAGTAATATGGTCCCGTACGTATAAGGAACACTAAAAATGTGGTGAAATTTTTATAATTTGAATAACAGGAGAATTTTTAGGAGGACGAACATTTTCTAGGAGATTTTTAGGAGATTTTCGAAGTCAATCTAGGAGAATTTCAAAATTTGAGTTGGCAACACTGATTGTTATGCTTCTTCCCCATACAGTTTGTATGGAGCGACACGAGTGAATTTAGAAATTTATAAATATTTTTTTCCTTACATGTTTTTTTATGAAACCGCACAATTTGGCGTTTACAATTTGTTAGAAGATCATAATCTGATTTAGATAGTATTTTTTTTCAAGGTAGAGAATGAATTTTTTTGGTTCAATTTGAGCACAGAAAGTGGCCTCTATTCGCGTTTTTGACGAAACAGGTCTTAGAAAAAAACTTTTTTTCTTATACAAAACACACATATATGGAAAATGCCATTTACATTTTCGTAGATAAAGGATCCGTCTATATTCGGAAAAATAAATACTTATTCTATAAACTATACTTATTGCCCTTAGTGTGCACCGAAAATAACCTAATTTTGAATATTCCCCCTTAAACAAAAGCCAAACACCACAAAATGGGCAATCGCAGGTCGATTTGAAACATTTAAAAAAATCCTGTTGAAGAATAACTAAGCAAAGTTCTAATTTACGTATTCCAATGTTAGATTTTACAATTACAAATTTAATGTTATAATGAACTGAAAATAAGAAAACATATACAGCAATTTCAGATTTTATATTTAGGAGATATACATATTAAAAAAAACTGAATTTTGTGAGTTTACCTAATCCATCCATATCTACATCCATACATACATATCTTCTACAATTTCGTGAGAAAAAAAAACATTTTTCAATTAATGTGTTACTTGGCTTCGATTTGAGCATAATGTTTCCGTAGTTTCCGTACCTACTAGTAATCTTCATAGATTTCATACATACCTGATTTTTTTCTTAATCTATGTCATTATGGCCTTAGTTATGGCTTATAGTTTAGGAAATAAGGACCCCTCCTTATTTCGGGAAGGACGGACATAATAAAAAGAGTGCAACGGACAGATGAAAAAACGGACAATGGAGTCGCGCTACGGGTTATGTTTTCACCATTTTGGTACGTAACCCAACGAGTAAAATAAATGATAATCAAAATAAAAACTGACGCTCAGATTGTGTAAATTAGGATGTGCAAATTGAGAAGAAGATTATTAGCATTCACCATCGTCGGCTTTTCACATAAATCATCATAACACTCCCAGCTCATGTCAGGACGTCTGGCATAACCCTTGTAGTGTCCTGTACCGTCGTCAGAATTTGGCGCGTCGAAATGAACGACGCCACGAAGCTGGTACAATTACACTAGTCAACCAGGAGTTTTGATGTATGGAGACCCATACATTAATTCCTCAGTCAATGAAACTTTGATAATATCTTGGAGTAATGTTCGGAATTACGACTGACAAATAATCCAACATTTTTTTTTACGGGAAGTTGGGTATATTCAAAGAAAAGTGAAAATTTAATATAACTCCTATAGACAAATTGCTCCGTCCAAAGTTACTTCGCCATAGGGTAGGTATTATTTATATGAATAAGTACGTAAATAAATCCAACATTTTTTGTATATGGAAATAGTGAATTAAAAACAAAATGTGTTTTTTTACTATATTTTTCTCGGCAAAATTGCTCAGTCGGTTCTTTAATCGGAATATACCTTAGTATTATTATGTACATCAATAAGCATAAGAATCCAACAACTTTTTTATATGCATCATTTTTTTTCAAGGTGACGACCGAAACTCTGTTCCGCAAAATTCCTCCGTCCGTTTTTATTGTACAATTATGATTAAGAATTTTGAAGAAAATTATTTGCAAAAGAATCCAACAAAAAATCCATCGGCAAGTTTAAAAAACAAGCGGGCCAAGACGGGCGCGGTGCGCAGAGGAGCGGCCGGCCGCGGGAGGCGAGAGACGCGGCATTTTCCCCTCCTCTGCGTCCATGCTGCGCCGCGCCGCCCCTGGCGCGCCGCTGAAGTTGGCGTGCGGTGTGTGCTAACCAGGGACTGAAAACCGGTTCGAAATGGGGTTCGGGTTCTCCGAACCGGTTCGAAGAACCTTTTTAACGAGCGAACCAGTTTGGTCGCGAACCGGTTCAAAAAAACCCGAACCTGAAGCCTAAAAACCGGTTCAGAACCGGTTTGGACCTCTAATATTAACCGGTTCGCAGCAGGGTACGAAATGGGGTGGAAACCTATATACATTTTTTTTGGACTTTGGGCTTCTTTTTTAATGTAAAATATTGTTGTTTTATGTATTTAATAAAATAAAAAAATAGGTGGTTCATTTTTATAGCCTAATCGATTCAGTTTCATAACAGTAACAAAAAAGTCTTAATTATCATTATGACATAACACGTATCAGTTGGTAAAAAAAATCGAATTCTTTCTATTCCATACTAATAAAACTAAAATTGTGGTTTTTCACAATTTCTGAAAGAAAGGGATCTATGTGTTGGAAGACTTTTTTGTTCCTGGCATGAAACTGAAATGATTAAGAAATTTTTTTTTTACATTTTACATAGAAAAAATGTTTTTGTGCGAACAAAAATTATTTGTTCTTCAAAAGTGATCTATTTCCGATACAGAACCCTCTCTTAGCGTACTATTAACTAATTTTGAAAGACATTATATAAGGTGCTCCGTTATTCATCTCAAGTAAACACGTTACGCAAAAAAAAAATTATATGTTTTTAGCATAACTTTACGAGAAATTTTCAAACGCAGAACAGCTGTTTATTGTAAGTAAGTCACAAGGTCACTAGACCTGTGTGTAACAGTAGGTAGCTTGCATTGTACGGGGTCAATGACCGTTGTATGTCCAAACGCAGAACAGCTGTTTGTTGTAAGTAAGTCACAAAGTAACTAGACCTGTGTGTAACAGTAGGTAGCTTGCATTGTACGGGGTCAATGACCGTACTATGTTCAAACGCAGAACAGCTATTGTTGTAAGTAAGTCACAAGGTCACTAGGCCGCCGCCGCTCTAAAACTAGCTACCTACCTACCTACCTACCTACGTATGCGGTGTGTGTGCCTACGTTTCTTGTTTCTTGTTTCTTGTTTCTTCGCCGACTTCCTGCATGGGCGTAGCATTCATTCAGCAACCGTGCACTACGGTTGCTCGTCGGACATGTCAGTGAACGCCGGCATACCCCAAGGATCTGTGTTGTCACCCACGCTGTTTCTTCTGCATATCAATGATATGCTGTCTCTGGACAACATACATTGATGACAGTACGGCACACGGATCCTACACCAGTCACCCTTCAGCCAGTCGGGATGTTGTGGATGAGAAGAGGCGAAGACTTGTGTCTGAGCTCGAACACACACTCGACTCTATTTCCGAATAGGGCCGTAGTAATTTGGTCGAGTTCAACGCTTCCAAGACACAAGTTCGCGTGTTCAGTGCGAAGAGAGCGGCGTTCACACCGGTTCCTTCATTCCAAGGCACGTCGCTTAAATTAAGTGAACACCTCGGGGTCCTCGGAGTCGAACTGTCGCACGACCTGAACTTTCGTCGCCATATCTAGGGGAAGGCCAAGCTGGCTTCTAAAAAGCTGGGCGTACTCAATAAGGTGCGACGGTACTTCACACCAAAAGCTGCTTCTCTATAAATCGCAGATCAGGTCCTGCTTGGAGTACTGCTCGTACCTGTGGGATGGCTCTGCCAAATACCAGCTTGCGCCTCTGGACTCAATCCAGCGTCGAACCGTGCGACTAGTAGGTGACCCCGAAGTGTCCTGCGATCTAGAACCACTGCAACACCGTAGGGATGTCGGCTCCCTAAGTGTATTCTATCGCTTATTCCGTGAGGAGTACTCGGAGGGGCCGTTTAATGTGATCCCGCCGTCCCCTTTCCACCTTCGCACCACGCGCACTGGGCAGGGATTGCATTCCTACACGCTGGACTTACCGCGGATGCGTACCAATCGATTCTGCAGATCTTTCCTCTACAGAACCGGTAAACTCTGGAACGCTCTCCCTGCACATATATTTCCCCCCAAGTACAGTCTCGGGTCCTTCAAGAGGGCCGTGAATGGGCACCATAAGCAATGCTCGGCATGGCATTCGGAACCCCCGCATACGACCGAATGTCCATGGGCGTCGTTAGACACCTTATGGGTGGCTCGGCGCCATACGACGCGCTGTCAATAAAAAAAACCTTTTTGGGGTCCGCTTGCACAAACGCAGATTTCCAGACCGCCGGCACACAGCCATTGGAGTAGGAGATACGGAATAGGCGCGTTAGCACTGGAGCCAGCTCGGGAGCACACTATTTTAACACCAATGCAGGAATCCATTCCGGCCCACACGCTTTCCTGACGTATAGGGAGAGAAACTCCGCCAGTACAGTCTGTTATCGAAACTGTACTTCCGGCATGGAGTTCTCACACCTAGGTATGGCTGGGGGAGTGGCACCCCCATCGTCCAGGTTGAAGTTCCCCGCAAAGAGAGATACCAGGAAGTCGGCTTTCTCCTTTGCGGAGTGGGCAAGTGAGCCTCCAGGACACTGCAGAGGTGGAAGAGAGGAGCGGCAGAAATTCGACTCGACAGATTTGGCGAGAGACCAGAACTCACAGCTCCCAGTTGGGTGCTGGTTCAGTCTGTCGCCGATGTAGTCAAATTTGGCCCTGGCAATAACCCTTTTGCAGGATCTGGAGAGGCGGTTGTATTCCATCGTCTGTTCGGATACGTTTGATTCACGTCCGGCACGGGCACGCGACCATGCCCGATAAGCTGTGCATTTAGCTGCGACAGCATCAGCACAGTCGCGGCTGTACGATGGTTGGCTTTTACCACCGAGGTGGACAGAGGCGCTGGGAATAAACATTTCCTTTGCCCCCAGAACCACATCGGCAACGGTATTACCGCATTTTGACGGATCGTCCGAACTGAAGCAGATCTCTCTCCAAGGGTAGGATGCGAAGTGTTCTCGCATCTCATCTTAATCTGCTGACGCGTAGTGCCAAATTCGACGCGTTCCTCCAGTACGGGACTGAGGAGGCGAAGATGACACCGTGGACCCCACTAAACAATGATCAGAAGAACCCGGCGGGGCTCTCACTGAGACTTTATATCCAGTGGGGTTTGTCGTCAGCGGAAGATCCAGCAGAGAGGGTCCATGACCGTCTATATCTGGCAGCCTGGTGGGCTGGTCCACCAGTTGAGACAGGCCATGCGTCAGGGCGAAGTCGTAGGCGGCTCTCCCCGCAAAGTCAGTTCTCCTGGAGCCTAGCCATGCCTTGTGATGGGCATTGAAGTCTCCAAGGAAACCCAAATCCGCGGTGGGGAACCGCTCTTGGACTTTGTCTACCGCTCCACTCAGGTACTCGAATAACCGAGCTGTCTCCGCATTGCCAGAGTGCGACCTATTGGGACCCCCGACACCGTTCCCAGATCCACGTGGGGCCAGAGTATTGAGAGCTCGGAGTCCTCAATGCAGCGCAGGCGACGACAGGAAATATCAGCCCTGACAAACAGGCAGACTCCGGCTCGCCAGCGGAAGGCTTCATCCAGGGTGTAGCCGGGGTGGTGCAGGTAAGAAGTGTCGGCAGGGCGAGATATTTGCGTTTTCGTCGAGAAAGCAAGGCCGGCTTCATCTTCTTCACGTGGTGATTGACGGCATTAAGATTGGTGTGCAACCCCCGCACGTTGGTCAAGTCAACGCTAAATAGTGGTGTAGGGGTGTGCACAGCTGATTGAAAGTTGTTCTTTCTTTGTACTGCCATGGTTGTAGTAAGAGGGGGGGAAAGAGCGTGAAGGGTGGCTGTGGTGATTCACGGGCAAAGCGTGGACCATCCCTTACTGCTCAGGTTAGTGGTGCGCCGACACGGAAGACGGAAGGGCCCCCGGTCCCCCCCCTCCCCTCCCCCCGGAAGTGGCCGCCGGGACCCCTACTCCGTTCACCAACCGGCACGACGGACCACTCCGGGATTATGCGCCGGTTTACCAGGGCAGCCTCTCGCGTTGGTTAGACGCGATTGGGCCCCTGTACCACCGGCGGGCGGCCAGCGGAATAACCGTCTCACCGAGTCTCCCTGTCAACCGTGTCGATGCATCACGTCGGAACAGCGAATCCGCGTCGGGATTACTGATCTACTCCTCACCACAGCCATCCCCACCTGCTTTTGGGTCCCCGGGAGGTGCACCGGAACACAGTGAACTGTTATGGCGGTATAATAGTACTGAGCTTGCATCGGTCGGCGACGGACGCGCACACGATGCACTCTAGACGCACCTGCGAAGTAAGCGAAAATGGCGTGCGATAAATGCAATATGGTTGTGAACGAAGTACTAGCCTTCACCGAAGATCAGCCTTCAGCATCATCCGGATTTGTGAGTCCGCCTTCACCGAAGATGACGTTGCGACGGCGAGAGTTCTGCTTTGTGCGTGCATTCCGTCAAGAAGGCCGACTCGCAAGGGAGAAAATCGGAAGAAGAAGACTATCCAGGACATCATCACCATCTTAAAGCAGACAGACCCCGACGACGTGCCAAGGTTCGTGGCGTACGACCTCAATAAGTTGCCGCCTGTGTCCTTCGACCACGTCGACGTTACGGCCTTCCTGAAAGATTTGGTGATCATAAAAGCGGACATAGCTCAACTGAAGGGAAACTGTGCCTCGACTTCTACACTGCGCACTCCTCCCGCTCCTCTGCCCACCCGCCCCGTTGCCGCTCGTCCGAAAAGGCGACGCGGATCTATGACGAAGCGTATCAGTAAAACGGTGGAGAAAACAACAATGGTATCCCCGCGCTTGGAACCGCGTCCCGACTGTCGGCAGGAGGCTGCACGTGACAAAGACGGGTTCGTACTCGTCGAGAGCAGGAAGAAGAGAAGGAAGAGGTGCAATAAGCGCGGATCTGCGCCCCCTGAAGAGAGCTGTTTGAAGGCAGCTCCCCGCACGGCTCTCATCTACTTGTCTCGCCTGCGAAAGGACATGAAGATCGAGGACCTCATCCGCCACGTCCAGGATAAGGGTAAGCGAGTTGAGAGTGTCGAGGCTCTTCCTTCTCACTGGGCTGACACGAACTTTTGCGCTTTCAAGCTGTGCATTCCTGCCGAGAAGGTGAAGACATTCCTTCGCAGTGAGTTTTGGCCCTCCGGGGTGGTGTTCCGGCGCTACAATCGCGACCTTCATCGTGAGGTCGCGCGCCATAAGTATGCTGAGGCCGCGCCGGAGCTGTCTACAACTGCCGTCCTGCACATTCAGGAGACGCAACCCGCGCCGCCGCCGACGACGCCCGCGCCGCTGCCGACGCCCGCGCCGCTGCCGACGCCCGCGCCGCTGCCGACGCCCGCGCCGCTGCCGACGCCCGTGCCGCGGACGCAATCTGCGCCCACTCTACGCGCACCTGATTCACCGCGTCAGCAGACTAATATGACGCATACGGGTCTCTATTGGGACCCGTACAGACACAAGTGGAGAAAAAGTAATTTTAGTTCTTAGGTTAAGACATTTAATATGTATTGTCAATATGGCCCTAGTTGGCTGAAATAAAGAGATAAATAAAAATAAAATAAAAATTAAACAAATAATTGATTCTCCCAGGGTGTGGTCGCGAACCCAGTCGATCCGAAGATCTCCCACACGCTAATGGCTGTTCATTTGGCACCACCCAGGAGGCACGTGTGACTTAAGGACCATGAGGTGTCACAGACGCGAACAGCTTTAACTCCCTATTGGAGAAGAGGCGAGCCGCCTGCGCGCTGAGAGTCGCGCGCGCACACGGCAGAGCGCGGCTCGGCCGCCTTGATGTAGTCCGCCGACAGCTCGGCGAGGCGCGTGCGCGTCACAGCGCCGCCGCAGCTCCACGACGCTCCGCTCACCTGAGCCTGCGTGATTGCGGAGGCTCTCTCGTCGTCGCGGTTATGGAGGGCGAGGGAATTCAGCGAAGTTAACAATGAAACGCAAGAGCGAACTTACAGTACGTTGGTTTATTTCGCCATCTTGCCAGAGAGAGAGAGAACAGGATACATAGACATTAGACAGAGCACAGGATACATAGACAATGAAGATGCACATTGTTAAGGCCCCTCGCCACAATTTGTCCATATTCCCCCCCGTTGAAATAGTTTCGAACAATTTCAACCTAAAATGTGAAAAATTTAAATAACAATATAATTTCCCACTCTTATTTAACACCAATAGAAGTCATTTTATACAATGTAATTTTCTAATTTTGTTTAACACAAAACAAACCTTAATACTATACATAAACAAAAAAATCCGTACCAATTAGCGCTTTGGCAAAGGACATAACTTGGTAATGGGCTTTATGAAAATGCCACTTTTTGTTTTAACATGAGCAGCCCGTACATGACCGTCGCGGCCGCGTATTACTTCAACAATTCGACCCAGAATCCAGGACAAATGAGGCACGTTGTCCTCTTTAACTAGAACAACTTCGTCTAAGCGAATGTCAGTTTTTTCTTTATTCCACTTGTACCTATTCTGCAATGATCCCAAGTAATCGGTGCTCCAGCGCTTCCAGAATGTTTGTTTTAATTTAGAAATGTTTTCATAAACGGACAATCTGTCCACTGGGGTGTCCACTACATCACATTCAGGGAACGCTGTGAATCGATCACCGATTAAGAAATGTGCTGGTGACAAACTTTCAACATAATTTACATCATTGCTAATGTCGCAAATAGGACGAGAATTGACAATGCCTTCAATATGCACAAGTGCTGTGTACAAGTGTTCATAGGTTAATGACGTGTTACCGACAATGCGTTTTAAGTGATGTTTTACCATTTTTACACCAGATTCCCATATTCCTCCCCAATGCGGAGAATATGGTGGAATATACACCCATTTTACACCTTCTTGAGTTACATGATCAACAATGAATTTATTGTGTGCGGTCTCGTTGAGCAAGCGGTACAAAGCGTTTAACTGATTATGAGCTCCTCGAAAAGTCGAGCCGTTGTCGCTGAATATCCGCTCGCACTTCCCCCGTCTGAACCAAAATCTTGTAAGCGCATTTATGAACTCTTTGCTTGTCATGTCTGAAACTAATTCTAAGTGCAGTGCCTTAGTGCACATGCAAATAAACAAACAAATGTAACCCTTGGTAATTATGGTTTTGCGAATTCTCGACTGCTTAATTTCGATTGGTCCCGCATAGTCGAGGCCTACATTCAGAAATGGTCGAGCCGGGGTGACTCGAACAGCAGGAAGGTCAGCCATGATTTGCTCGGATCCCTCCGCCCTGAATCGAAAACAAACAACACATTTGTGAACGACCATTCTCACAACATTGCGGCCATTGATGATCCAGTACTTGTTACGTAAACTTACTAAAGTAGATTGAGCACCTGCGTGTAAAAGACGCTTATGTTCGCATTCTATCAATAATTTGGTAATATTACTGTCTGGTGAGAGAATTAATGGAAATCGCTGAGCCTCAGACACATTGGAATATCTTATGCGACCTCCTACTCCAAGCAAACCTTCCTTATCTACAAAGGGGTTTAAGAATCTTAATCTTGACTTTACATTTAAATCGCCGGAACTGGATAGCTCCATAATCTCAGTAGAGAAGCGTACCTTTTGATCAACTTTAATTATGCACCTTTGTGCATTTTCTAATTCTAAAACAGACAAGCTACCATGAACCTTGCTAATCTTAACCCTAGAATTACCAATAAATCTAAGTACATAACCCACACAACGTACTAAATTTGACCACCCAGAATGACGATCGAAACAACTTAACAAATATGATTCGCTTACTTTATTTAACTTGTCATCGGACCTGACCGCGTGACAAGAGGACTGTTTTGGTTTGGCCTCTATCGTCGGTTCCACATCTCCGAGGTTCGAGCCAGAAGCAGGCCACATTTTGTAGTCAACACTCAGCCACGAAGGCCCATTGAACCACAGCTGAGAAGCCATTAGGGCTTCAGGCAGGCAACCTCGGGACACTAGGTCCGCAGGGTTGTCACTCGACTTGACATGTAACCAATTTTCCTTTGGTGACATTTCTTGTATTTCAGTTACCCGGTTGGAGACGAAAACATTCCATCTAGAGGCGTCTGACTTAATCCATGCAAGCGTTATTGTTGAATCACTAAAATAAAAAGTTCTGTTAAATTTTAAATCAGGTAGCGCTTCAATAACATTCATCATTACTTTCGCCAAAAGATGTGCCGAGCAAAGTTCCAGCCGAGGCAACGTTATCGTCTTCAACGGGGCAATTCTAGACTTTGAGCATAACAATTTGATTGCACAATTGCCTTTGTGATCTGTAGAACGCACATATATCACACAACCATAAGCAACCATGCTACTATCGGCGAATCCAATTAAATCATAGGTAACGGATTCGTCACCGATTACTAGACGTGGAATAGAAATTAAACCCAAATATTTCAAATTTATCCAAAATTTTGACCACGATTCCCAAATATCACTAGGTACTTCATTATCCCAATCTATATTAGCCTTCCAAATGCACTGCATAATGATTTTTGCATAGGTTATGAGAGGGCTGACCAAACCTATCGGGTCATATATTTTTGCTATCTTTGACATCACCTGACGCTTGGTTTCAGGTTTGCTAAAATCATTTTTTACTTCAGGCGAACTTATTAGGAATGTGTCCCTTTTAGGACACCAAACTAATCCTAATGTTTTTATTGACGGAGACCCATCCTCTAGCACGAATTTACACTTTTCACGCTTCTCATCGGGTATTAACTTTAGCAATTTATCATTATTAGAATACCATTTATGCAAGGTAAACTTTCCCTTATCTAAAAGAGCTACCAATTCCCTTTGAAGTTGAATGGCAGAAGCCATGTCATTCGTGCCAGCCATGATGTCGTCAACATAAGTATTATTGAGTAAGACAGATGAGGCTAACGAAAAGCTCTCACCTTCATCATAGACTAATTGATTAAGCGTGCGAGTCGCCAAATAACTGGCGGGAGCCGTTCCGTAAGTGACAGTCGTCAACTGCAAACAACGAAGAGGCTCCACCAGTGACTCTCGCCAGAGAATGCGCTGCAGAGGCTGTTGATTCTTATTAACTTTAATCTGACGATACATTTTCGTTATGTCGCTTATATAAACAAATTTGTACGTACGAAATCGCAGGAGAACGCTAAACAAACTCGGTTGCACCGTAGGTCCCACCATTAACGCCTCGTTGAGTGACACTCCGCTCGTAGTCGGCGCGCTTGCGTTGAACACGCAGCGCAACTTCGTCGTGGATGACTCCTCGCGTAATACTGCGTGGTGTGGGAGGTAGCTGTCGGTGTACATTCCTCCTGCAACGTGCACATTTGGAAAAGTATCAACTTCAATGGCATGACCGAGTGAAATATACTCAGAAATGAAATTTTTATATTCTTCGAAAAACTTTGGATTTTTTGCAAATCTTTTTTCCAAATAATGAAAGCAACGGGAAGCATTGTTGAAGGACTCTCCCAACATTTTCAATTTATTTGGTAAAACCGGTAGATCAACTTGATATCGACCAGTATCATCTCGAGTCAATGACTGTTTATAAATACTTTCACATCTTTTTTCCTCAGGACTTAATTCGGAACTGGAGTTCACCTTTTCCAAGCTCCAAAAGTTAGAAATTAGATTATTCAACTCTTGTGAGGTGGTGTCACTTGCACTTGCAAAATGACAGACAGCTTTGATGTTTTCTGACACCAGGCCTAGAGTACCACCGAATATCCAACCAAATTGTGTATTTTGCAAACTGGGTTGATTTTCACCTAAATTAATCAAACCCTTTTTTATTACTTTGTAGTACGAACCCGCACCCAACAATAAATCAACACGACGAGATTGATTAAATTCACTATCGGCTAACCGAATGTAATTTGGCCACTTTAAACATTTTTTAGAAAATGAAACACACGGAAGATTGCTTGTGATTCTGTCAAGGACACCAAACTTTACATTACATGAGTAGTCATTCACGTGAGATTGAATACACAACTCCACAGTCTCAGACACCGGCATGGAGCGGCCTCCTACACCGCTCACGGCCCACTGAGCCGAGTCACCACGAACACCTAAAGCCTTGACAAAATCAGAAGAAATAAAGTTGCGTTCACTAGCGTTGTCCAGTAATGCCCTCGCCGAGTGCACATTACCAATGCTGTCAATTATTTTCACTACAGCTGTTGAAAGAAGCACAATACTGTCGTCAGCGGTTGTCGGTGACGATGGCTTAATCCGACCGTCCGATGTGGCAGTATGTGAAGAAACCGGTTTTGGCACAACGCTGTCAGCGACTGGCGCCGACCGGGTAGTAACGGGACTCACCGCTCTACCCCCTTCAATGTGCAACAACCCATGATGTCGGCCCGAACACTTGGCGCACCTACGTTGTGACGAACAATTATAAGCTGTATGATCTCCGTTTAAACAATTGAAGCATAATTTTGCGGTTTCAACAAATTTTCTTCTTTCAACCACTGGCAATTTTTGAAATTTGAAACATCTGCCTATTGAGTGCGGCAGTTTGCAAAATGAGCACGTAAACTTATCGCTCACCTTTTTTATTGGAGAGTTGCTGACGCAGGCATGACTTTTCTTCGTCGGCGCTGCGTCCCTTGTCGCCTCATCTGGACGAGCGAGCATTTCGAATGCCTTACACCGAGTCTCCAGATGACTCAGGAACTCCTGTAACTTGGGAAACTCGCTATTATTTCTGCTCAACTCAAATTCTTTCCGCGATTCGAAATCAACCTTTTTTGACAGGATGAATATCAACAAAATTTCATCCAGATTAGGGATTTTAATCGCTTTTAATGAGTTGAGATGAGAATTAAACTCATTTATTAATAGTCGTAGGTTTTTTGAACTTGACGAAGGGAGATCGAAGATCGCACTGATATGCTGATTAGCCAGTAGTACACGATTGTCATATCTTTGTATGATTGTTTCCCACGCCACTTCATAATTACCTTTAGAGGAGTCTAAGCTCGCTATTAAGGCTGCAGCCTCGCCCTGCAGCGACCCCTTGAGGTAGTAAAGTTTCTGAATGTCCGTTAAGCCTTTATTTTTATGAATAATGCTTGAAAATAAATCTTTGTAATTTAACCATTCAGAAAATGTACCAGAGAATGTAGGAATTTGAATTTTTGGTAGTGAAAGCATGGGTTGACACTCACCGTTGTTAGGTGGCGAGAAGGAGGAGTTGGCGCATTCGGTCCTCAGCTCCACTAGCCGCGACCTCAGCTTTCTGTCCAGCTCCATGAATTTTGCTTCTATGTTCGCACCCTCGGCGCTGTGTTTGGTTCCGCATGTTTCTTCCAGTCGGAGCTGTACTTCCTCCACCTTGCTAAACAAATCGGACAAACGCGCAACACCCGACTCCAAAATACCTACACTTCTTTCTGTTTCAATTTCCCCCAAGGAGTTTTCAAAACTTGTTATTCTTCCTTTCAAGTAACTTCTCTTGTTGAGAAGCCCTTTAACAATTTCTTCGGCCATTTTTTAACGCGAAACTGACCGATTACACTAACGTTTTAATCTACGTACGAAGCGCAGATTAAAAGAGCAAAAAACTCGAAGGACCTTATTATACAAACACAGAATACTTACAAACTTGAAGCACAGACGGGAGTGTGCGAGCGGACCTCAGGCCAACCTAGCTATGAGGAAAGAAAAAAAACACAGTGATAATTGTCTTTTTACCACTTGCTCAACAATACCGCACCACGCAACACTCAATGCTTCATTGTAATGTTATAAGGAATTTATTTCCTGCCCAAACTTAAAGTTTTTTAAAAAGTTTTTTGTAAATTTACTTCTTTCTTGCACGTTTCCGATGAGAGATTTACGACGAATTTGACATTTCGCTTGACTTTGACATTCTCACGGTGATAACAACATGACAACAAAAAACTTGAACCTCACTTTACTGAATACCACATCGTGACGTGTTATATTTATTACTCAACTTCACTTTTTATATGAGAAAAACATGGCTGACGCCACCGCTGCGAGCGAGCGACCGACTTCGCTTCGCTCCGCAACACGGGTACCGGCGACGCCTCCGCCGCTCGCCACAGCATACCTGCGCTGGTTCGGTAGATCCGGCCGAATGACCATGGAGAAGAGGCGAGCCGCCTGCGCGCTGAGAGTCGCGCGCGCACACGGCAGAGCGCGGCTCGGCCGCCTTGATGTAGTCCGCCGACAGCTCGGCGAGGCGCGTGCGCGTCACAGCGCCGCCGCAGCTCCACGACGCTCCGCTCACCTGAGCCTGCGTGATTGCGGAGGCTCTCTCGTCGTCGCGGTTATGGAGGGCGAGGGAATTCAGCGAAGTTAATAATGAAACGCAAGAGCGAACTTACAGTACGTTGGTTTATTTCGCCATCTTGCCAGAGAGAGAGAACAGGATACATAGACATTAGACAGAGCACAGGATACATAGACAATGAAGATGCACATTGTTAAGGCCCCTCGCCACAATTTGTCCACCTATATAAGGTGCTTCGTTATTTATGTCAATAACTTCGGGAGGGTTACATACGCGCTCAAACAAACAGATTCAGATTCAGATATTTATTTCGCCATAAAGAACACACAACAATAACAATATTTCATTGAGACATATGCATATTCAGTATGGTTCGTCATTATCATTATCATTATTATTTTTTTTTTGTCATGTCCCGTTCAGCTCAACACTTTACACAAAAAAAAAACATGTTTATAGGAGCATTGTTTCTCCTAACATCTCCTAACAAAAAAATTAAATCAAATAGCTGTAAAAACCAATCAAGGCTATAGACCCTTGCAAACAAGAAACGTAGGCACACACACCGCACACGTAGGTAGGTAGGTAGGTAGGTAGCTAGTTTTAGAGCGGCGGCGGCCTAGTGACCTTGTGACTTACTTACAACAATAGCTGTTCTGCGTTTGAACATAGTACGGTCATTGACCCCGTACAATGCAAGCTACCTACTGTTACACACAGGTCTAGTTACCTTGTGACTTACTTACAACAAACAGCTGTTCTGCGTTTGGACATACAACGGTCATTGACCCCGTACAATGCAAGCTACCTACTGTTACACACAGGTCTAGTGACCTTGTGACTTACTTACAATAAACAGCTGTTCTGCGTTTGAAAATTTCTCGAAAAGTTATGCTAAAAATATGTAATTTTTTTTTTGCGTAACGTGTTTACTTGAGATGAATAACGAAGCACCTTATATAATTTCTTTCAAAATTAGTTAATAGTACGCTAAGAGAGGGTTCTGTATCGGAAATAGATCACTTTTGAAGAACAAATAATTTTTGTTCGCACAAAAACATTTTTTCTATGTAAAATGTAAAAAAAAAATTTCTTAATCATTTCAGTTTCACGCCAGGAACAAAAAAGTCTTCCAACACATAGATCCTTTTCTTTCAGAAATTGTGAAAAACCACAATTTTAGTTTTATTAGTATGGAATAGAAAGAATTTGATTTTTTTTACCAACTTACACGTGTTATGTCATAATGATAATTAAGACTTTTTTGTTACTGTTATGAAACTGAATCGATTAGGCTATAAAAATGAACCACCTATTTTTTTATTTTATTAAATACATAAAACAACAATATTTTACATTAAAAAAGAAGCCCAAAGTCCAAAAAAATGTATATAGGTTTCCACCCCATTTCGTACCCTGCTGCGAACCGGTTAATATTAGAGGTCCAAACCGGTTCTGAACCGGTTTTTAGGCTTCAGGTTCGGGTTTTTTTTGAACCGGTTCGCGACCAAACTGGTTCGCTCGTTAAAAAGGTTCTTCGAACCGGTTCGGAGAACCCGAACCCCATTTCGAACCGGTTTTCAGTCCCTGGTTAGCACACACCGCACGCCAACTTCAGCGGCGCGCCAGGGGCGGCGCGGCGCAGCATGGACGCAGAGGAGGGGAAAATGCCGCGTCTCTCGCCTCCCGCGGCCGGCCGCTCCTCTGCGCACCGCGCCCGTCTTGGCCCGCTTGTTTTTTAAACTTGCCGATGGATTTTTTGTTGGATTCTTTTGCAAATAATTTTCTTCAAAATTCTTAATCATAATTGTACAATAAAAACGGACGGAGGAATTTTGCGGAACAGAGTTTCGGTCGTCACCTTGAAAAAAAATGATGCATATAAAAAAGTTGTTGGATTCTTATGCTTATTGATGTACATAATAATACTAAGGTATATTCCGATTAAAGAACCGACTGAGCAATTTTGCCGAGAAAAATATAGTAAAAAAACACATTTTGTTTTTAATTCACTATTTCCATATACAAAAAATGTTGGATTTATTTACGTACTTATTCATATAAATAATACCTACCCTATGGCGAAGTAACTTTGGACGGAGCAATTTGTCTATAGGAGTTATATTAAATTTTCACTTTTCTTTGAATATACCCAACTTCCCGTAAAAAAAAATGTTGGATTATTTGTCAGTAGTAATTCCGAACATTACTCCAAGATATTATCAAAGTTTCATTGACTGAGGAATTAATGTATGGGTCCAACTCCTCGTTGACTACATTAAATTGGCATCCTGCCTTAATGGAGTCTGGCAGTTGGGCAAGGGTACTAGTTACAGTTTCGAGGACACCGCACTGCTGTCTTCCAGTATGCTGCCGCTCCTGGTTGCCGACCACCTCCACAATTAGATGGGGTTGCCATTCCACGGTGCGTTCTCGCATCCCTTTGCAGAGTGGTCCCTGTGAAAATAAAAACTGATATTATACTGTACCGTGAAAAATATTCCGTTTTAATTCACATTGCAAATACAAGGAAATTATAAACGCTAGGTGCCGGTTGATATTGAGTGTTTAAAACGTTGATATCAAATCGATTATTTTGTGATTGATTTTTGATTTAGTATAGTTTTTAATTTGTTAAATGTTATTATTTGTTAGTTGTGTATATGTATATTATCCCATTACTGCCCCAATAATTTTTTTTTTTATTTGCAATTTTTTTTAAGGCTAAATGGGCTTATTTGAACATATTAATTGGATTAATATAGAAAAATTATTACGTTTTTACAAGTAAGAAAAAAAATACGATTCCATATGGAATCGCTAGGCAGCTATGGGAGCAGTTTTTCTGTATAAATAAAACAATGACAATTTTAGCATGCATGTATTTTACAATAAAAAATTCGCACTATTTAGTATGGTAAAGTGTGAAACATGGAATGCAGAGGCCTACATTACATTTTTTGCACTGTGTGTGGACACCTGATGTTTTATCTTTGCAGGCCAGGCTGACAAATCTTCGTTTATTAGTTATGGGGTCTACTAAATGATCCATTCTGTAGTATCTTGCCACAACAGCCAAGGCTCCTGTTGATGAGATGGGTCTTCCAGGTCCTTTACTTGGTGTGCCATACTTTGAAAGATACGCGATGATGAATTCCCTGCGGAAACATGAAAAATTCTTATCATGTTTCTTCTTGTGCATTGTGAACAGAGGCGTCTATCATCCACGTCATGAGCGACCAGAACCATTTTTTACTACGTATGTGGATCCTATACATGTTTATGTTCTCGTCCATGCTGTCCACACCACCCATGCCTCGATTGTACTCACAAAGAGTATTCGGTCGCTCTACCATTACGGTTTTTTTTTTGTGAGTACAGTTTAACTGTGGCGATGGGCTGGACTCCAACATTGTTTGATGATGCAGCTACCAATGAGTTATGTGTCTACTATGGCACCATCATCGGCGCTTATAGATAATTTGTCGCATTTGTATAAGCGATTTTCACGTATAGGGTCTGGGGTCACTATATAAATATAGCTTCTGGCTCGGGACACTGTCTAGGATCATCTTCTTCATCAGCTCCAAGCATGTCCAGAACTTCTCTGAGCGAGACCGCAGACCTTTCTTGAAAGGTTTCGTAGTCGAATGTTCTGTAAAACAACCAAATATTTCATATATACAGTCTTTATTATTGTGCACAATTTGCTCCCTCTAGTGCTTAGCGATTCCATATGGAATCCGAAATTTCAGACTGAAATAAAGCAATGAAAACAATGTTTTACGTATACGTCTTTGGCTGTGTGTTATTAGGGCATTCATTCTTTATATGACTAGATAACACATCTACGTAAAAAATAACGATACATTACTCTACATAGTACTTACCTTGACGATGGCTCCAAATTTACAGATTTTTTTTTAACATTTACTTCAGAGATGTTGTTTTTACATAAATCCAAACTTATAACAGTGGCTTTGATATTTACCAAATGCTGTCACATATGAACGATCAATTTCTGTATTTGTATTACCCAACAACTAAACAGCATTTTAGTAGTCATTATTTTAGTATAGGCCACCTTGCGATTCCATATGGAATCGCTAGGCAGTAATGGGTTTAACACAGTTTTGTGATTGAGATTGGTGTTATTTTATTTTGTGCTAGCTTTTATTTTCAGAATAATTTTTTCTATTGAAACTTTGATGAAATATCCCTTTTTATTAAATGCAGATGACAATTTTTATTGGCCTCTAGCTATGCCCGCGCCTTCGCCCGCTTTAAAGTTAGAAAACAAAAATAAGCATTTGAGTTTTTAGAACGATTTTTTAGAACGCCTTTTCACCCCATCTTTTCATATGTGTTAAATTCCTGCCCGTTTCCTATCATGATGGGAATAATTAGGCTATTCCGCTTAACGCCGGACAGCGTGGACAAGTGTGAAAACGTGCAACTTTGCGTCCTTTAATATGCCAAACTGTCAATTGGATTTACACTTGAATGAAGTGAATTTGTAATAATTATTTGATTCTAATTGACAATGTAAAATTTAATTTACTGAATAACAAACATAGACTTTTTGACTTTTGACTTTTCACACAGTGGATGGATATATAATAGATCAATTCAATCTGAACACATTCATGAGAACAAAATATCATAAATTTAATAATAAATTTATTTGATTAGAAATTGAGATAACCAGAAGTAGTTTTCAGAATTACTGAAAAAGGGATACACACACAACGCAAAATAGTGCCCACATCGTCACACCTGGAGGAGGGTTATTAAGTATTGTATTGGTTATAGGTTTATCTTTTATTTTGTAGTTAGTTTTTAGGTTTTAGTGGTTTTTAGTTATAGTTTTTTAATTAGTTATATTTGTTTAAGTTTATTTAATAATTTTAATTTATTACTGTCAAATTTATATTAATGAAGATTTAGCTGTAATAAGTAGTTAAGTACCTATAATTTATAGCTGTAATAAGTATATATAATCCTATTCAAATTCATCAATAAAAATTGTATTTCAATTATATTTATTATATTATATTATTATATTTTAATAAGTTGTATAAAAACAAATGTAAAAAAAAACGTTTTTTGCCCCAAAATAAAATTTTTTTTTGCTTATTTTCTGAGCAAATAACATAATTTCCAGTATACTGTATGATAGCAGACATAGTGCTCTATAGATTCTATTTATTATTAAAGCCAATATAGGGTTGTTTTGGAAATTTATTTGAACTGCTATGTGGATGAAAAAAATTGAATTGACGTTGCATTTTATAATGTTTGAACAGACTGATTAGGAAATCAAAATAACTTATTTTATTCTCGCTTTGTGACTTACCCTTTTAGATATGCTGGTATCAGTTATTATAAAATCCTTGGGGCACACTGCGGCGTCGGCTGGGGAAAATGCACGATAGCAGCCGGTAACTATGTCCGCTTGTCCCTCCTCGATGGCCCGCTGGAGGTGCTGAATACCCTGCTCTTCTAAAACGTGGGGCGCCGTAGACACAACGACCACGTTGCTCTTCGTCGTTGGCTCCGGGCAGTAAGGGGACGTACAGGTTGTCACCTCGACGGCTGACGGCTGCATTATCTGCCTCACAAGGGCCGATGAATCCATCTGGCAGTCGATCCGTGTGATCCCGGCAGCAAGGGAACCGGTTTGGAGTTTCTCGAATAGGAGTTGGGCTCTCTTCATATATACGGCCGCCTGGATGCCTTTGGTGGCCATTTGTTTTGACACATCAAGGAGGGACCCTTTTATATCCAGGTTATCGACAAAGTCTCTGTAGACTGGGCTATCAGCGTAGGCTGCAGCAAAAATTTGGCAAGGGGCATCAAAAGAACATGTGTTTTTGAGGCTCACGACATTTCCACCGAACCGTTGAGCCCTCAGAGATGGAAGTCCTCCATTCTTCATGATCCCAATTTTTGTCTTTCTCATCACGTCAACAATCGTCGGGAAATCGGGATTATCCCTCCAATAGTACCCGGGCGGCCTCTTCTTCGGTGGAAGGGAAAGGCCTCTCCACCCCTCCACGCATCTTTGCTCAGCACTGCTACCCTGGTCAACCAAATCAACGACCGATGTAACCGGCTTTGTTGATATTTGGGTTATAAAGGGAATAGTTTCTGGTTCATTATTGACATGCACCACTGAGGAATTATCAGTGCAACGCCAACACATTCGTTTTTGACCGTAGCCCTCTTCCTCACCTTCCACAGGCTTCGAACAAAAAATATGTACAGGAGTGAGACACTTTATGCACTTGTGAGCTCCGGTGGGCTGATCCCCATTAAGGCATAGAGGGCACTCTTGACATATGGCGTTGGTGATGGGTGTATGGTGGACATCGACGTTGTCTTGATTCCCTATCGTGGTCGTACTAATACCGCTCGTCTCAACCTCATCTTCATTGACCTCGTCAATCTCATCCACAGTGGCACTGAAATAAGGCATGGAGGATGCTATCTTGATGGAACCGTCAACTAAATCTAAATAACTTTTTACAAAGTCGTCCACCCTTTTTTTCTCTACAATCAGTCTGTTTTTGAGTTCGTTGAAACTACTTTCCACATAAGCTCCAACGCCTCTTTCATAGGGACTTCCATATTTCTTTGCCACTGCATAGCACCACAGCGGCAACAATTTGAGCAGCTTTCTTAATATTTTAAGAACAGGAGGGTTGTGCATTATATTGTCTCGGTCACCATCGTCGACAACATCTTGTGATGCCTCATCTTCCGCCTCTTGAAGCCATCTATCAAGATTCCCTCCGTCTTCACAGATGTTGAGGATGCTCTCCACTTCCTCCTCGTCTTTTTCTGCTTCCTGATTTTGCTGCACCTCCCCACTGTCCGTAGTTATTCCTGTTTCTCGAGTAGCCGCTCCAGCAATGAGGTCAAGGAGAATCTTTTTCCTGAACTCACAGGGAGTGGGTTGTTTCGTACTCATGGACACTCCTTCTGTTTCACTGAGAGCGGTGATAAAAATGCTCGTGATGATATCTCTGGCTTCTTCGAGAGACTCCGCTCTTGCTACCAGAAGCACACATCTAATGAAGAATTCCTTTGGGCGGGGTTTTAGCGAAGATACCTCTTTCCATCTTAGAATCATGTTCGTTAGGTGTGCCACATCCAGTCGCACTAGAACAAGTGGCCTCGCGGAATCATCTCCCTGAAGATACTTAAAGCACTGGTCGATATAATGTTGCGTAGATGAGCAATCTGCAATAGATCTACAAACAGCAGAGATAAGCGCAGCAGAATCGTCCAGCACAACTTCATCGGGGACTGTAGCACCCCGGCGCCTCCAATCCTGGAGCCAAAAGCAGACTGCGTTTGAGTTCTGGCGTTCAGATAGCATCTGCACCACGGGGATTTGACCTTCTCCTCTCCCAGGAATCTTTACTACACCAGAATAAAGGAAGATCTGCTTCGACTTCATTCCACCTGGACGAGGTAATTTATCAACGACGCTGCCTGTTGCATCAATTACCAGTCTTGCATATCCCTTAGCGCAGTATTCATTAAAAATACGTAACTGGTCCACGGAACTGAAATGGACAAAGAATGGGTCCAGGCCAATGTCTTGAACTGCGTTGAGGTATTTGTGACTATATTTAATTAAAGTCAGTGACGTCAGGGCGTCACTATCCAGTCTTCGCTCTCGCAGAGCTTGTTCTTTTGCCTTTCGGAGTACTGCATTCGTAGGCAAATGAGCAGGCAGAGGGTCGAATGCATTCATCATGGCACTTGCCATTGTCTTTCTCACCCTCGTTGCCTTTAAATTCTTATCCACCATGTCATTTGCCAGATTCTTTCTCGCTTTACCAGAAAGAGGTCTGCGGCATACCTCAGAGTGGTCTTTTTCACAGCCGTTTCCTCATATTTTCACATCTAATGTGACTCCTATTGTTTGTGGTTCAACGTCACTGTGTGGGCAGCTAGCGTAAAGTGAACTGCCGCAACCGCAACTGCCTCGGATCTTTATCCACTCTGCTGTGTTTTCATTTGTGGTAACATAGTTACCTTTAAAAGACCAGCTACATGGTGTTTTTTTTGCGTCGTACAGCAGAGCGGCCAACACATCTGTCCATATACCTGGCTGAAGAACCTGAACAAGTCTTGTTGAAGCGTTCCTATTGGACCGGACCACACGGCGATGCTCTCGAACTACTGGAGCCATGATAGCCCATTTCTCCTTTGGAATGTGCAGACGAAAACTCACTGGTGTAACCTTTTGGGAACGGCCTGGATTTGCGATAAATTCCTCATCTTCGCCTACTTCTTCTGAAACTTCGTTTGGGGCAAAATTTTCCTCTTCTACTATCGTGGTTTGAATAAGGCCTAGTTGTTCCTTTATCCCCCACTTGTTACAGGACACGAAAGTGTGCAAGCCTTTTGGTGTTTTGCGTAGGGAAGATTCTTTCACCAACTTAGCCCAAATAGGACTGGTAGCTGGAATAAGTTTCCCATCTTTGATAATGTGGTTCTTATTCAGCACTAAAATTCCTTTTACGACTGCAGGATCATCCGTAGGATTTATTCCTCTTTTGGAGTATCGAACTGCAGGTGTTACATCTGGAGAGAACGTATCTTCGCATGCCTTTGAAGCGCTGGCGTGATCCTAATAGGAAAAAAAAAAACTGAAAGAATAATACTGTCATGTATGTCACCCAAAGGTCGACTGGCAGAAAACACCTTAAGGTGATAAGTCCGCCTTTGCATTCTCTTTTCTATTGTTCTTGTATCGTTATTCGTGTATTTGTTTTTGTTGTGCAATAAAGAATCTATCTATCTATCTATGATGTGGGGTAAGAAGGTAGTAAGTCAAAAAATGGCGATTTTGAGTTAAGTATGCAGAAAAATTGAGAAAAACACCGTTCGATCGGTCCAATCGGCGTAAGTCAATTCCATATCTAAGTGGTAGATTCAAAAGGCATAAATCACGACCTATATGAACTCGTAACGATAGTAAGGGCACCATTCTCTTGTATCTATTATAAAAAATCTACATAACACTGGTTCTAAAGGTAGGTATATCTCATATTATGCCCTCATTATTCTAATTTAATAATATTTCAAATTTTT